>VXAB01008047.1:45580-130130 GCA_013399175.1 Odontophorus gujanensis
TAGACTACATCAACAGCCTTTCCCTCATCCACCAGTCTGGTCACCCAGTCATAGAAGAAGATGAGGTTGGACAAGCACAACCTGCCCTTTGTGAACCCGTGCTGGCTGGGTCTGATCCCCTGGTTGCCATGCACGTGCCGTGTGATCTCCCTCAAGATCATCTTTCCCTGATACCGAGGTCAGGCTGACAGGCCTGTAGTTCCCCGGGCTCCATAGGAGCCATAGAAGTGAGGCTCCATAGAAGTCAGCTGAGCTACTCCTACATCACGAGTGTAAAAAAAAAAAAAATACACAAAGCTCTATAAATAATGCATAGGTAAAGAGAGCAGCGAATGCTGATTTACAGAATTTGATCTCATTTGATGTGAGATACAATCATGGAATAAGTCGCTGGAGATTAATGGAGTTGCTCAAAACTGATGATTCAGTTACGAGATTCATGTCTGACTCAGCTTAACCTAGTTCTGGGATCACATTCTAAAAATTGAGAAGAGAAGACTTGGGGTTTGCCTTTGCTCTCATTTATATCCCATTTGGCTATCACAAAGCCAAAGGGAAAGTGGGTTATATTAGATAACACAGCGTACACCAAGAGGGAAACTCAGGCAAAGAGAAGCCTAAGTTCTGACAAAGAAAAACATTCTTACTATTGTCAATCATCATCAAGAAATCTGTCTATGACCTAGACTCAGTGATACTTGTAGTCCCCTTCCAACTTGGGATATTCCATGATTCTATGATCTTTCTCACTGTTGTGCTTCTATACTGCAGTATACACCATAGCACTTAAGCAGTTTCTGGAGCTTCCCGAGTGACTTACATCTGGTATGCATCATTTCTGTGCCCACCATTCTTCTGCAAACAGAGATGGGAGCAGTGCTGTGCCTCTTTTAGAAGGGTCTGTTTTAAACTGTTGTTATGTATGTTAATGTGTATCTGTGTTAGAGAAAACAAGTTCAAAGAAATGGGTTTGCGCTTGATAAAGGCAGACAATCAGTGTGCAGGAACTCAGTTCCTGAGGGATTTTACTCCACTGGCTGAAAACAGCACATAAGGCATTTTTTTATGGAGGAGAACTCTCTTCTGCTGAATAGGCAAAGTTATAACCCACAGCAGTTCTCTTATATACAAACAGGTGCATGTATATAAATACAATAGAAGTCTAGACTTCAATTAGAGATTTTTTTAAGGATTCCCATGTTGGATCATTTTACCATGACAAAATTCTGTAAAATGGACCTTTCCAGATCCAAAATTAAAAGTATGTGAGTAAAAATGCCACTGAACTCATTTACTATGCAGCACAAGTCTTTTAGACAGAGCTGAATCACAAAATCCTTCTACTCTCTAAATGTTCAAAATAAGACAAGAAAGTGAAAATTCGAAGCATTAGTATGGCACCAACATTGCTGAATTGTTCACCCTTGGCCACAATCCTCCTGTTTTGACCAATCTCTTCCAGGCAATGCTTTGTTTTCCAAAAGTCAGACTACCACTCAATTTGTCAGCATTCCTACACGTGACTGAGGGAAGTGCACTTCAGCATTACTTATTAAGTTAAGATGTCAGCTTCCACCTAGTCATGACAATGGCAAAATGGCTATTGATTTCAGTCATGCAGTTCAAGCGGATTGCAAAGTAATCATAAAATAGCTTACAATTGTTAGCAATGTTCCACAATACTTAAAGCAGATGGAGAAATGCTTGAACTCCTCTGTGAGTAGTAAATAAGCCAGTAAGCTCCTGCTGTCTCTCCTCCCACCTCACACCCATAAGAATATTTAAGAAAGAAAAAGAGAGAGAGAAGAAATACAATGAAAGCAATGCAACAAAGCAGACAGTTCCTTAGGAATTATCTTGCATTCACCATCTCTTTGAAATTATCCAGCAACTAAACCACAAGCCCCCTGGTCCTTTTGGTCTTACAAAACAACAACACAGTCTTCAGATGCAGTAATTATCGGCAACATGCACAAAGAAAAGCAAATAAAACAGTTTTAATTGCCAGAGTCAAACACGCAATTGTGTATCTATAAAGGTAATAACAAACTAAAAGATGACTAATGGTTCTTGTTTCTTCCGTTTTGCCCTGGAGAAAAACAATTATCACATAAGTAATCCTAATCATTTTAATATTTGGCATATCAGAATCACATCTAAATCCCCCTCTTTTTAGAGGCATCAGAAAACTGTATTCAGAGCTAAACATTACATTTTCTCATTTCTAATTCGGGAAAGTCTTGGTCCAAAAACCTCTGATGGTAATAGAAAGACCCAAAGAACTCATTACTGCTTATTCAGACTTTTTTTTGTTGTTGTTTTTTGAATTCTTCTTATCTATTTTTATATCAGTAGCACTGAAAGCATAAGGATCAGGAAGGGATCCAGAAGTAGGTAAACATCAAAAGTCAAATATGTTGTTATACATGAAGTCTCTTTACTGTTCAGTATTCACAATAAAGCATCTGGCTGGCAATTTTGTCCACAGTCATAAAATACCCTGAGTATGCTCTCAGTCCTTGAGTGAAATCTCAGAGAATGGTGCCTAGTTATTGCCTTTCAGCATGGATGATCCTGCAGGGGATCTTTCTCCCCACTCAGAGGAAAACAAAACCACATGCCATAACACATAGGTACTTGAACAAAATGCCCCATAGAAAACTAGCCTACTACCATCTACAGAGGTTGCTTAAGAATATTAAAGAAATTAGAAACACTGTTAAATGTTTTAACCTCAATTTGACACTCAGAGTATATTTAGCCTTCGGAGACATTCATCATACTTTCAACATTTCTTCAAAAATCTGCAACATTTGGTGCAGGAGAGAAAGGAGAACAATGAATAAAATGAAAAAGAGATCTGGCTCATTTCAGTAACTCTAACTGTCAGGAATCAGACCACAGTTGAAAAATCAGAACTGGAAATTACTGCTGTAACATCAGTGAATGTGATCCTGACGAAACATTGAAAGGGGGCTTTATTTCAGGGACAATGAAGGGAGATAATATCAAACCTCTCACCTTGTTTTGTATGGACAAACATCTCTGTAACAAGAACAGCTCATGCAGCCTCTGAAGCATGAACTGCTGAGCCAAGGCTGACCTCTGATGCCTAGTTTGGGCACAAATCAGCATCCACAGTTAGATCAGAGCCAAGAGAAGTTTAGCCAGCAAGGATATTTTGGCAACATTTTCTGGCGACCACAGTGACCTCATTTATCTATTATGTATTTTCTTTTTCACGCTCTATGTATTTAGTCAGCTTTGCTGGCTGATGTCCTATTTTTTTGGCCTGTTTCACTATGGTTTGGCTGTACCTTCAACTGTTTGGCTTGCCCAACTCTAGTATCACTTGATTTGTAAAGCTGCTGCAATTTCTTGATTGGACAATTATAAACTGGAGTCCATTTATGAAAGTTTGTTCTTAGCATTCCACACTGCACACTAACTATTCATTCACTCACTCATCGAGCTTGCTGAACAGGGTAATATAGGACTCTGCCATGAAGTGGGAGGAGAGCTGAGGGGTAAGACTGTGATCAGTAAATATCATGAACTTCTCTTCAAAGTTAATCCAGTACAGTACTCATCTTTTCACAATGGACTTCTGTTTTCCTCTCCTACGTAATTTTTAAGCTCTCTTTCCACCCACCTCACACTCCATAGTGCACATTTATCATAGAATCATAAAATCATTTGAGTTGGAAGAGACCTTAAAGGTCATTTAGTCCACCTCACCTGCAATGAATACGGACACCCACAACTCAGTCAGGATTCTCAGAGTACCTTTATGATGGCTTTCCATACCTCAGGTGCAGTCAACAGTTTTTCACCCCAGAGAAAGCTCTCAACAGATCAAGCAACACGAATAATAAGTAATATCTGCATATTATCCTTCTATCCCATAGAAAAGCAGAGCTATACCTATACCCTCAGCCCTAGTGGTTCCCATTAGAAGTCTACAGGATACAGCAATACTCAAGAGCATCTGGCAGGACCGCATGCAATCACAGAAACAGGTAAGAGCTTAGGGAACCTGTAGATGGATCATTTCCTACTCTCACCTTCTCTTTTTCATTTCTCAAAGCCCTTCTGCTTTCCCCTTATATACCTCCATATTACCCTTTCTCAAACCAGGTTTCCAGCTGTGTTTCCTCTCACCTTCTCTGCTGCTTCCTTGCCCTTCAACCACTCACATCTAGTCCCCTTGGGCAAGTGGAGGAGTGATTGGGCGGAGGGCAAAAGCACCTGCAGAGATTTTCAAGCCCTGAAGTGGGCTGCAGATGGCAGGCCTGGCACTGCACATACTTGCTCACAGCAACAGCTATTTGTGCTCATCAGCAGAGTAAAATGAAGTGCAGTGGAGTACAACACATCAAGTTAGGAGAAGAGCCCTCTTATCCCTGAGAATCACATAAACACACTGCAAAATGCTTGGAAGTATCAGCACCGTCTACTGCTGCCTTGTCTGTGCTGTAGTGAAATCCAACTAAACTAAAAAAGTACAGGAGTGACAGAAGTATTAATGCTTCCCCAATCTCTGACCCCAGAGTGTTTGTTTCAAAGCTTTGTCAGGGCTAGAAAATGTGAGCACATACCACAGGTGCACACCACAGACCAAGCTGCTTCTCTTGAAACATTCTCCATATGGGTATGGGGACTGAGCAGAAGCTACTTGAAGTTGATATTGTTTCAGCCTTAAGCAAGCAGCTGATTCTTGCAAAAACCGCAGGTGATAGAGTGTGTGTGGTCTGCAGCAAGGCTTTGGAGTTTCTACTGCTTAGTCACTGAGGCAGAGATGGTTTCTGCAGCAGCAATCAGGCAGCGTAAAAGGATGCCGCAGGAGTAGGCTCTGTCCCAGAAAAATGACTGAATGACTTCGAAAAAAAGTCAGATGTGGTCACAAGCAGACTAAAACACTACAAGAAAAGTCTGGGCCAACAGTATGGATGCTCCTGGGAGAGCTTCTGGTTTGGCTGATCACACAGAAAATGCTTTTCTTCTTCATGCATAAGACCTACCTTAGAATAATCACACTTCTTTTCTTCCACTGGGGCTAGAGTTCATTCTTGACCACCCTGGAGAAACAAATTGTAGCAGAAACTCCTTGGCTCTGCTACCACAGTAGTATTGAGCTTAATTCAATACTTAGCAGGAAAAGCCATCCTGTAGTTCACAGCGGGCAAATGGGGGCTAGATGCTGTTTTAGGATATGGATACAATTGTTCGATGATGTCCCTTTCTTCTGTGAGAGTTTGATGGTTGCTTAGCACTTATGAGTACACCAGGAGAAGTTTAACATGTGCAGGGTTTACCAGAAATTAGCTGTTCCTTCTTCCATTCCTTGCTTGAGGCGACAGTAGAGAAGATTCTGGGCTGCATCACTTCTCAAAGACCACGCTGACTTAGATCATCATTTTCTTATATGCACTTCCTTTCAGCTCTGATTTTACTCAGATCCTCTTGAAGTAGATTCCACAGTGGCAAAATAAGAAGTGTGAGCTTAAGAGCACATTAATATTTATGACAAAGTGGTGGTCAGCAGCCTAACTAGCCTAATTCTAATAAGGAAACACATATTAGGAGGCAGTGTGTTGCTGTTCATTTTATTCTTCTTCCATTCTGCATCTCAGTAGGCATTTGGAAGTGTGAATAAGATTGCAAGATGTAAAATGATGTAGAAATGGAATTTTATTCCTGGTTCCTCTGTTAATATGTTATTTCTTAAAACTTTGTGATTGTAACTGAGAATTATGGAGAGAATCTGGGAGCTTAGGGGTTTAATTTTGAATTTACAGCTTTTAATTCTAGGAGCATTTTTGTTTTTAATTGGCTTCTCCACACTGCCAGCAGCCTTTTTTGCCTACTGTGCAGATCAAAGCCCTCGGCTGTATTGTAATCAGAATGACAATAACAAATCTGTTTGATACCATCCAATTGTCATCTTGCACTGCATGGAAGTGTTGAAAGATGATTGCATAAGGATCAAATAACTGACTGAGAATGGTTACATTACTCTCTGACCACAGGTTGCATTTGTTGCTTTGCATGCAAAAATTCTGCCCAGAAAAAGAGTTATTGGGCCAACTGTGTCTATAATCATAAGCTGTCAAGTGGAAAAACATATTGGTTTATCTTCAAGACCACCTGCATTTCTCTGACGATTGCTGAGCTTGAAGAAACAGTGTAATGGAAGGAGAAAACCAATTCAAATTTTCAATAAATCATACAATACTTTTTCATACCAGTTCCTAACTGTTTAAGCACAGTGGCCTCAGAAAAAAAATTGTGATTTTTGCTATGGATCTTTCAAACTACCTCCTTAATTATACTTGGTAAAATAAATCCATTAAAAGAAGCTGGCAGAGCTCTGAGGGGAGGCTTGGCATGAAAAAGCACACCTCTATAATTGAAATTTATGATGATGGATTATTACTGTCATATGAACAAATCCAGGAAAAAAAAAATCAGGCTTCAGAAGGGAATAAAGAAAAGTAGAGGAAACTGCCTATCGCATTACATAACATAACAACAGTTATTCAGATTAAGTAGCACAGATGTCCTCAACTAATAACGAACTTAGCACATAAAGGCATGGTGGATGGGCATTCTCTGAGGGTGACTTTGACCTCAGCACTTCTAATAACAATTCAAGATACTAAAAAATACACCCATTTACTGTCTTTTCCAGTGTATAAAAGAAGCAAGTATTGTTTAATAATAATTCCGAGTAGACCAACAGCAAAATTTCACAGCCCAGAGAACCAAGATTATTAAGATAAAATACTGTAAACTCTTTAAACATCGACATTACATTCCCATGAACTCTACAAGACACTTTCCAGAGTGCTGGTTACTGGCAGAGCTATAATGAAAAAGATGAATACTGCTTATAGTTTGGAAATCCTTTGAACTCAAGAATTTCATGAAAAAGGCATTGGGAAGGAAAAAAAAAAATTGACATGGGATTCCCACAGAACATAAGTTCATTCTAGGGAACTGCATACTCTGCCTGAATGTCCTCTATGCTTACAGATACCCAGCCCATTGGCAAAATGAGCGATGTTGACAATGGTGGTTAATCAGCTGATTCATAGACACTCAAGTGATCAGATACGGGCTTAACTCTGCCAATTGGATGGCCTCAGTAGTGGAAATTGCATCAGTGGAAAAATCCATATGTTGCCTAAAGAGAAATTATTAAAATGCAAAGGCATTTTGACCATATCAATCTAATGAAGGTGGATACCAGAGAATATAAGAAATACTGCTTTACTAACAGCCATTACTTAGGTCTGCACAGCATTCATGTATTTATCATTTAGACTGTTCACAGAAGGCTAACATACACTGCATTACAACAGAGAGATCTTATCAGACATCCTTGTATTGCAGTGATTTTGAGATCAGGAGTTAAGTATTTAGAGTGGGGAAAAAAAAAAAACAGAATTATTCAGTTTCAGAAAAAACTCCTCCATAAAGCACAAATCATCATAAAAAATTATATGAATCTCATTGAAGTGGAAATGCTGGTGTGCTACTGAGTTCCACTCTTATGTAGCTACCGGCCTTGAAGTCAGTACTCTGCTCTGGAAAGAGTTCATTTTCAAAACAAGCTTTATGCAGCAGATTATGAAAGATAAGAGCATATAGCTACCAGAACTGCACAGCTTACATAGAGGAAAAATTCTTCATTTTCTGTCACATGATAAGAGAGAATGCATGTTGTTAGCAGTGCTGCTGTAAATGTAGTCTTTTCATTATAGGTCTGCCTTTGTCAGTGTAACAGCTATATAGATTAACAGTTCACTTAGTTCCCAGGTAGTCTGAAAAACCCAAAGCAAGGTAAATTGCTAAAGCATTTACATGTTTTTTATACTTTTTGAAAACAAAATATTTAAGTTTTATGCACACATGAGGGCACAAGTGGAATAAACTGGATCTGACAAGTACTATTTGTAAAACTTCACACTAAAATGGGATAAAGTTTTTTGCCTTTGCTTATAACAAAGAATAACTGAACTCTAAGAGCATTCTTCAACAAAGATCTAATCTCCTAGTGCAAAAAAATGTGGTTTGGAAAACATATCTCCCAGTGTTATAATGGTATTTAAGTTCAGGCCTTTGTGGATTTGCCATCAGAGGCCTTCCTTACTTTCAGCATGTGAGTGGACTATCTGCTAGCTCTTTCCACATCTCCCTTCAAGTCACGACTGAGGAACAGAGGTTCATTTAGTCTGCTTAACTCCAGCCCTGCCATATGTCATTTCTGGATCAGTGGCAGCCTCTAGTTATTTCCCAGTGGCCTTGGTCCAAGGAAGGACTTTCCAGAGGCAGAAGCACAAAAGAGCAAAAGACTGATGCTGGTGATGAGCCAGCACCACTTGGTTTCCAAATCAAGATAAAACTGCAATCGTACTTATATTTTTCCTGTGGGAAGGGTACTATTTTTTTATCTACCCCATGCAAAACCCTGAACAGAGTTTTACACACATGTTTCTATATGCCACTACCATTGTCCTTTGTTCCAGGGATAAGTGTTGGCATAATAAGTGCAGTTATTGTAAAATGTATTAATATTTATAAACATGCTATTGAGTAAAATCAGTCTCTGTCAAAAGTGAACTGTCTAAACATATTGTGGTGCTCTTTCACTCTGGGAATAATCAAGCCTGAGACAAACACTACTGAATCCTGTTCTGGAAGAATAAATCCAAGCCCTTTATGAAGTCACATCATAAACATTTGCTCCTAACATTTTATTTTTCTATTTCTTGGCATAAACTTCTGGGCAAGTTTAATTGTGAAGGGATTACTCATTAGCTGGTAGCAGTGTGGAGCTGAAAACCAAAGAAGATTACCAAAGGAATTTTCTATTTACGTTTACACTCCAAATAATGAACAAAATTTGTAAATAGCAAAGGCTTCAATGTGTGGAAATTTTAGTCAAAATAATTTTTCTGAAAATCTCAATTAATATTTTGGCCAGTTCTCACAGGGAAGCAATGAACATCTAAGATTTAAAAAAAGCAAGGGAAGAACCTCAACTAACCAGCAGGAAGACTTCCACAGTCTTGGCACTGCAGCAGGAACGCACGCAGATCAGATAACCGTACTGCCAGAAGTCCTTTGTGCTTATCCTTCCGTAATAATTACAGAAGATATCACATGTGCATATGCATCTTTATTAATTAAAAAAAGAAACGCAAAACAAAACAAAAGACAAACTGACAGCAGCTGTATACAATAGATCTCTTGGTAGTGCTAGTGGGGAATTTCAAGTTCATTCTATTTTCAGACTCACTATTAAAATGACTCCTTTCAGAGTGTTTAATCAGTGTACTGAGACAGTCCTTTTGTAAAACGTTATAAAAACTCACTTGGCTATATTTTGCTGACAAGAGGGTTGAGTTTTTGTTGCTCAGCTCAAAAAGAGTACTTGACCTACTTAAATAGCTTTTATATCTGTCTAGCTGCCTATATGACCCATTTTTTGCCAACTTAAAACTCATTAGCCAAGGTTTTATAGCAAACAAATATTCACCTGTACATTCCACTGCTTCATTATTAGCACACACAAGTATCTTGAAATCACTTAATTCAGAACATTAACTGTGTAGGTGTGTACACACCTGTGTACATATTTTAAGCAAACAATTCTTTGAATGCAGTATTTTTTGATATCTTGAAATGGACAAAAGATGAAGAAATGCTGATCCAGCTGAATTATTTCCTTCAGCCCTCTGGGTTTGCTTACTTGTGTCATCTTGGAAGTCAGAGTATACATTAAGAGTGAGAAAAAAATCTCCTGCAGAGAATCACAAGGTATAGGGGATTTGTATTCAATTCCCATCTCAAAAAGGAACTTTTTTTTTTTCTTTTCTTTTTTTGGTAATCCTACAATTAGGACAACTTCATCCAATGAGTCTAGATTGCTGGACTGACAATAAAGAGTAAGATGTTTACCTTGCATATCCAGTATAGCTGTTGTTTTACAGAAAAGCTCATGTGACAGGACAACACTTGACTCACTGAAAGATCTGGCCATCAGGAAAGGAGATTCAGCAACATGCCAATTATCACTGCTTTATGCACTCAAACTGAGCTAGAATTCTTTCCACAGCCATGAGCTGGATTAATTTCCTCTGTCAGTGACTGTGGAAACCCTACAGAAACAAATCCCAAGCAATAGTTTCATTTGAAAGAGAGACACCTTCCCCTTTTTCACCTCTTAACCCCACCTAACCAGTGTCGTTTCAAGGGTTTCTGGGTGAAAAGGTCAGGCAATGATGACTGCTCTACAGATAGGCCTCAGACCTCATCACCCAGTAGGGAGTGCCTAAGAGCACGCTAGCATGGGATTTGCCACATAGGCAAGAGAAATGGAGGANAGAGCGTGACACTGTTCAAGGCAGGAAGGGTCACGGGTTTTGAGAAAACACAGTGAAACTTGTGCGATGCGGCACACAGAAAATAAGAGGCATAAACCTACCCTGCTGCAAAGCACAGTACAGCTGACTGCACCAGTCTGCAGTCCTTTTAATCAAGATAAGAGTGCTGCCCTAGCATGACCTACAAGCTGAAGAATTATTTAATTTTCCCCTCTGATTAATAGCTTGTGTAAAATTAGTAGGAAGGAAAAAAGAGGTGCTAGTTAACCACCAGATCTTTCTTGGCGGGAGGATATAAACGCTGAAGGCAGAGATAATATTACTTCCCTTGGGCATCAGACGCTTGGTGGTTTGGAACACATGCCTTTGATAATCAACATCAGTATCTCTTTCATGTCACTGAACAGAAAATAGGGCCTCTTCAAAGAGACTAACTCAGAAAAGAAATTGTTAAACAGGCCTGACTGGGTTGAGCAATGCTGGAAATTAAGTACCCTGGAGGGGCAGGATTAGAAGTGAGGTCAGCACCCCCACTCAGGGCAAGGGAATATATTAATGGCCCTCTGTGCTGCCTCTGAAATTGGGGTGGCTGTCACTGAATATTCCTGCAGACCACTCTTTCTCTCCCTCCATATGCTGTTCTGATGATTAGCATTCTACCTTCTTGTCATAAAATACGTGAATTAGTTGATGGCCAGGAGATCGCTGGCCTAAGCTTTTGAACTGATACAGAGCTTCAATTACACAGCCTCACTGAGAATGTTTTTTGTTTTTTTTTTCTTTTTAATCCTGACTTTTTCATAATGTTAATCCGCTAGTAGATATTTATTCTTTATCTAAGACACCAAAGCGTTCAGCAAATGCACATGAAAGAACAAAGCTTTGTTCCTTTGCCATCCAGATTCTTGTTTAGTGTGTGCTTCAAATAAGGGAATTACATTCTAATGACTCACAGTTTTCTTTGCCTTAACCCTTCTGGAGACAAATGATTTGCTGTACACTGATGACATCGTTTCTCTCTTAGACGATAACTAACACAGAATCAACCTTTCAGCAAAAGTACCTTTAGGAAAACACATCTGGCTTTAGTCTGGGAATTTCAAAGGTTCTTCATAAAACTGAGCTCTCGGTAGCAATGAGCTTTGTTACTGGACACCTTGCACTGCCCTACCTTTCTGGATTGGCAAGACTCCTTCAGAAGTGCTACAAAGAGTGAGGAGAAGAGGATGTGCTTGACAGTGTATCTCCACAGTATAGTTGAGCCAACACATCAGTTGCAGTCCCCCCACGGCTGGACAGCGTGGAGGCAGAGAGCTTTGAGAGCTGCACACTGGGACACAGCCTGTCCCGGGCTGGCCTGGACAGCGAACGACGCTGTTACCTGTGTGCTGCCCACAGATGCAGTGTAGAAATTCAAAGACACCACCTAATGAAAGTAAAAGGAAACACGTTGTTTTATTTAGGTGACTTAAGGTACAGGCTTTCCAGCCTATATTCCTTGAGACCTGATTCTTTGCCTAAAACCATTTTTGTGTATGGTTCTTATTAACAAAGGTTTCATTTCTGTCCAGTATAAACATGTATAAACCAATTAAATACTGCCTACACAAGCCAAGAAACTTAGTCAAGCACTTTGCTAGGAAGCTCAGAACATAAGCCCACATGCAGCTGGTAAAGTTTGGATTCAGGTGAGACAGCATCTGAGAGTTTGTCACTGCCTACAGAAATCTGGATATATACTTCTTGAACTCAGTGCCAGCAATTTGCTCACTTGTTGAGGTGATAATGGAAAATTGAAACACTTGAGAACAAATCTTCCTCCATCCAGTGCTCACTGATAGCTTAAATTCCTATGGATATTCTGTCTACACAAATACATACTTTCTTTTCATTTCCATTTATTTGCAGGAGCAACTTCTTATATTTTTCTCCTTAGACAGCTTCACAAAGACTTCAACATCCAGGCTTCCAACCTTGGTATAAAGAGGACCTTAAGCACAGAAGCTGACATGTTTCCAAATAACAGCAAGCTGAGCTCCCAAGCAAATTCCGTTGTGTTTCTGCTCAAGAATAGCAGGGTCCTCCTGTGGCTGCATGAAAATGCCATACACACAAATGACTCAAACACATTTCCTGTGTGCCCAGCCAATGGGAATGCCAAGGAAAACAGGAGAGATTAAAACTTTATCTCCAACAGCAGATTGCCTTCCCATAGCTTCTGCTGCAGCGTTGGGAATTAAATAACACTGAGAAGGAATCTAGTCAGTGAATCAGTGCACACCAAATATGTCCAGGGTTGGCCCTAAACCAGTTTCACCCAGACTGTGCAGGGATTATTCCCAGTACCCAAGCAGCAGTCTCCACAAGAAGGCCCAGGGAGTCAGGGAAAAAGAAAACATTTATGGTAGGACTTATTAGTCCCAATCCAAAACTCAGCACAAAGCAGATGATCCCTACAGGTCTGTTCCAGTCCCTACAGTTCTTTTATACATGCTCCCTCTCATGGAATTATAGAATCATAGAATCGCCAAGGTTGGAAAACACCTACAAGGTCATCCAGTCCACCTGTCCACCTATCACCAATAGTTCTCTTTAAACCATGTCCCTCAACACAATGTCTAAACGTACCTTGAATACCTCCAGGGTCGGTGACTCCACCTGCTCCCTGGGTAGCACATTCCAGAGCCTGACCACTCTTTCTGAGAAGAAGTATATCCTAACATTCAGTGTGAATTTCCCCTGGTGCAACTTAAAGCCATTCCCCTTTGTCCAATCACTAGTTATAAGAGAGAAGAGGCCAATCCCCAGCTCACTACAGTTTCCCTTCAGGTAGTTATAGACAGCAATAAGGTCTCCCCTGAGCCTCCTCTTCTGCAGGCCGAACAATCCCAGCTCCCTCGGCTGCTCCTCATAAGGCCTGTGCTCCAGAACCCTCACAGCTTTGCTGCTCTTCTCTGGAGATGCTCCAGGTCCTCGATGTCTTTCTTGCAGTGAGGAGCCCAAAACTGGGCACAGTACTTGAGGTGCAGCCTCACCAGTGCTGAGTACAGGGGAACAATTACTTTCCTGTTCCTGCTGGCAACACTATTTCTATGCAAGCCAGGATGCCATTGGCCTTTTTGCCACGTGGGCACACTGCTGGCTCATGTTCAGCCAAGCAATACCCCCAGCTCTGTTTCTTCTACACAGTTTTCCAGTCACTCTGCCCCAAGTCTGTAGAATTGCCTGGGGTTGTTGTGGCCGAAGTGCAGGATCTGGCACTTGGTCTTGTTGAACCTCATCCATTGGTTTAGCAGAAATAACACATTTCTGGAAAGGTATTCTCTTCAAAAGTTCATAGAATCACAGAACCATAGAATGGTTTGGGTTGGAAGAGACCTTTAAGATTGTCTAGTTCCAGCCCCCTCTGCTATAGGCAAGGACATCTTCCTCTAGATCGGGTTCCTCACAGCCCCATCCAACCTGACCTTGAATGCCTCCAGAGTGGCATCCACAGGCTCTCTGGGCAACCTGTTCCAGTGTCTCACAAGCGTCAAAGTAAAGAATGTATTCCTTAGATCTAGTCTACAATTACCCTCTTCCAGTTTAAATTTACAAGAATATTTCACAGTATCTTTTGTAGGAAGATATCAGTCAGCAAGGGTTTTTATTTTTATTATTATTATTATTAAGAAAAAGATCAGTAGAATTCCTTTAATATTTCTCTTGTACACACAATGCAGCCTCAATGCAAGAATTTGTGCCGCATTTATAATGTTTAATAGTTTGTATGGATTTTGATTAACTACAAATCAATGAATTTCTTTAAAAACAAAGTCTCACTATTTGCTTATCTGAGAGACTTTTTGCTACAAATCCAGAAGAGCAAGGTTGGTAGCCAGCTCAACAAGCTGCTTTCCATTTTATTTCCTGCAAAGAGAAAACATAGAATCACCACTATTTGCTGCTTTTTTTGATCCTCCTTCTTGGTTATAGCAAAAGACACAGCTTGAAGTTGACAATCCAGATGCAATCATAGAATTATTAAGGTTGGAAAAGACCTCTAAGGTCATCAAGTCCAAATCTCAAGCCATCACCACCATGTCTACTAACCATGTCCCTCAATGCCACATCCACACATTTCTTGAACACATAAGAAATTCCACCACGTCACTGAACTGTTTCAATGCATTATCAGTATTTCTGAGAATAATTTTCTATAATTTTTTTTTTAATATCCAACCCGATATATACTTGGAATGGTAGCATTGCTGAAACAGTACTGAAGTGAACAGTGCAATAAGGGAGGGATTGATTGTTGAAAGTTAACCTGACTAAACCCAAAATATGCAGACTTACCAACAAATATTTAGATATCAGCAGTGTTACATGTGAGGACATGTCAAATGTAAGTTTTGGTTTTAAGGAGGTAAATTTGTAGAACTCCAAGCTACCTTCCCCTTCATGAAGCACTTGTTTCTACAAACAATGCCTGCTTTGTAAAAAGCTCCCTGTTGACAATGACAATTCTGAATAAACAGTCAGCTGGCACATTAGTTTCCATTAGCTCAAGTTTACGTTCCTTGTCAGGCTCTTACAGCTTTCATTTGTCACTACGCTATGCACAAGATCAGCAAACACTGTTTCCCCTCAAACTTTCCCCAGGTTTCTTTTGTAGAAGAGGAAAAAAAAGGAAAAGAAAAGAAAAAAAAGTGTGGAGGGGAATGGTGGGAGAGGACAGAGTCATCAGTTCTTCTGCAGGGCAATCCAGCTCTGCATGGAAGATCCGGCTAAAGTCTTTCATCCTGAGATCAAGAGACCAGTGCCAAGCAGTGGTTTCCCAGGCAGCTCGCAGCAGCAGCAGTCTGGAGATAAAGCCCCAGTGTGAAAAGCAGCCAGATGAGGGGCTGTTCCAGTAGCACGTAGCTGGCCACAGAGCCTCTGTGCTACTGATGGATCTGCAGGCCAAGGAGTTGTCAGAAGTCATTTGTTTTCAGTTTTTGCTGACCTTAATGATATATAGAACTTTCTTAGTTCATGTTGGGCTACTAGGTGCTTGCTCATGCTCTGCACAAGGACAGGGCAACTGAAAGACTGGGCATGTGGGCAGCTTCAGATGTGAACAGAAAGCACACAAACATAGTACATGCAAACACAAATACAGGGAAGGACAAGTATTTAAGAATTTTGGCATAAAACCCACATAAAGAAAAGCCAGTTTACTCAGCAGCATATTCATAAATGAGCTCCAGAGATCAGCACTCGCACAAAGCAAACCTTGCACTGTGGCTGTGTGCTAAGCACCTGGAGAGCAGTGATAGGACGCCCTGCTATGATCTCCCGGCACAAACACTGCCCTTGGCTCACTCTGGTTCTAGTTTTGTGATGCGTGAGGAGCCAAAGTGACCTCGGCTTCATTGAAACTCCCCGCTCGCTATTAAAAAGCCAGCAGGGATTGACAGGAATAGCAGGAACCAGATGGGAAAGCACCAGGACTGGGGGCAGTGGGGCTGCAGATCCAAAGGTCAATGCTACTCCGCAGGGAGTGCCTGAGCTGCAGGTTGCGATTCCAGCCCTGGGGCGGCATCTGCTGCAAGGGGCATCTGCCCAGCAAGAGCACCTGGAAGTCAGGCTGGGCTGATTTGTTTTTATGAGGAGGGGATAGGGGTTACGGAACAGAGCAGAGAGGGAAAAGCAGATGGTGGGCTGTTTTGGGGGCCCTGTCTGCTCACCAGTGGCTCTTCAAGAGGGCAGCCAGCTCCCTGCTGTGCCCAGTGCCTGCCTCTATGGCCTGCTTTTTAGGAGTGCAGCAGACAGAAATGCAGCGCTGCCTCTGGTACCAAAGCATACATCCAATCCCTGATGAAACAGCTGGAGCCCTGCAAAGAATGAAAACCATGCAGCCTAGACCTCAGGGGCAAACTGCTCCAACAGGGAATGCTAGGAAATCCCAAGATACAGCTGTGAAAGTAGCCTTCAAGCAGGATATGGTGCTGTGGCCTCTGTTCATCCTTAGATGTTATTGCCTCTGAGCAGGATGAGTATTAGCACAGGGGGTGGTGGACCTTTGTCATGCAGCAGGAATGTTAACATACCCCAGATTTAAATGGCACCATCTGAAGAACAGTTCGTGTTCTGAAATTAATTTTTCATGTGTACATCATGAGGTCCTAATAAAAATGTAAAAAAAATAAACAAATAAAATTGTCTTTGTTGTCCTCCTAACAGGACTCCTTTGGCATTCCTCATTGCTGTTGTCTGAAGACAACAAGGTTGTTTTTGAAGTTAATGGTACCAGCCTCACAAAATGAAGGGGATTAAAAAGACAAAAACAAAATGTCAAAACAATAAAACAGAAAGAGGATTCTTGTCTATAAGGGGGAAAAAACAAAAAGGAAGGAAGAAGAAATAGGAAGAAACAATATAAAAAGAAGCAGGGACTTTTGATGTTTTCTTTTCCCTCCTCCTTCATTCTTGGCTGAATTATAGGGCGTATCATAGCATTTTCAAAGCATCTTTTACAAACTTTATTTAGTTCGGTGATTCACATTTCCCGAGCAAGGTTAACCGAAGGGAGGGATATTTCTCCCCTTGCCCCCAGCTATTCCCCAACTTTCAGCTAAATTGTATCACATTGTTAAAAATAATTGTCAAAAAGGAGCATTTCCTGATCTCTTCCAATTGCATTGTTTTCCCCAACAATGTGCAGGATGGTTCATTGCTAATTTTAGCAAGAGTTTTTTATTGCTTTGCACAATCTGAAGCCTCTTGCATAACACAGATGCACACAGTTAGGACTGAGAACTTCATGTTCTGGTGTGCGATGACCATGCCTCCTTCCAAACACCTCCAGTTTGCAGAGGCAAGAAGTTATGTAGATAAATCAGCTGACTTTCTCCCCTAGTCAAAGTAAATCACTCCCCAGGAGAAACTAGAGCTGAGCTCACATGCAGAAGGCATCAGAGCTTATTGGGAGTTCCGTGCCTGCACAGATATCACCTCAATCTCCATGCTCTAGCAACCCAAAGAGAAGAGCAACAGCCATGCCCAGGCTCCAGCATAGTGGAAAAAAACACAATGGTGATGGGGGCAACCCTATACTCAGCTAAAGCACAAAAAGGCAGGGCGGTCAAAGTAGTTAGTTGGGATCATCAGCAATAAGAGAAGAGAGAGGGTCTGAAAAATCCAGTATCTTTCCAAAGAGTATCTGACTGATAAAAAAAAAAAATCACTGTTGGAAAATTTTACTCTGTCCTGTTTCCATTTCACTGACTCCAAGAGAAGCTCCAATAGAAGCAGCTGTAAGGTCAGATTTGTTTGAAGGGAACAGAGAGGAGAGCCTCTGGTTTCTTTCCAAAATGCCCGTTTATTTATAATTCACAAAGGGTCAGGAAGAATAAATTGCAATGGAAACTCTTCCTGTGTAGCCAAACACATTTCCAAGCAGAAACATGATGTTATGAAGAACAAACAAGTAAATATAAAGGAAGCTGAAGAAAACCCCAACCCTAAAACCTGACTGTGAAATGGTATCACTATAACACAAGCTCAGGGAGTAAAGCTACTTCTGAAGAAACGTGGGGGAAAAAAATGTTAGCTATGACTTAGATGAATACAGAGGGTCACTTAGGAGATAGTTACATATCAGAATGAGCATCCTAGCTCTGACTGAAATTCTGCCAGCGTGGCTTAGTTTTGATCATCTGTTGCAATCCCTTGTACAACACAGGAAATCATGTATCAGCCAGAAACCCCATAGCTCTGCTGGAGAACCCTGAAGGCACACTGTAATATGTGCCATCTGTTACCCATAGGATGTGAGGAGGTGTGTTTAGGTCCTTCATCTCTACTCTGTATGTTCCAAAAGCAGCATGTTTAGCTGCTTGGATGTTTTTATTCCCACATGGCTTCCCCCAGACACATACATGCAGCTCCATTTCACTAAGTAATGGAGAAAAAAATGAAGGATGATCTGGAGGATTCTAGTCTACATGGATAATAAACCATAAATATCATACTCATTTCTGGGCTTAAGCCACTAGTAGATATTTATAATATTCAACATCTAACAAAAGTTAAAAAGTGATTTAAAGGGAATGACTATGTAAGGGGAAAATACCTACTGGATTATCTATGTTACTTTTTATTGATGTCCCAAGTACTAAGGAACACCAAAAACTGTATCTCCAGAGGATACTGTTTATTTACCTGTGACTAATATTGACCTGCATTTTGGGTCGATAGAGGCTTTCAGGAGCCCTGCCTGGTCACCTGTGTGCTGCTTGGGAGGCCAGATCTATCTGTACCAGGCACTGGGAAATAAAGACAAGCTGTCTGTCCTGTAGTCCCCCAGCACTGGGAGACATGGCTCCAGAGCTGGATTTCTCCCTCCTACTGCTATAACCATCTTGCTGTGCTTTCAGGTAATGAAGCCACACTTTTCTCTAATTGCTATGATCAGTGGCAGTTTATATTAGTCAACTAACACCAATATAAAATGACGGGCTGCCAGAGTACAAAAAAGCATTTTACCCTCAGCTGTTTCCGATATGTTTCTGATATGTTCCTGATGCACAATTCAGCCTACCATTAAAAAGGGCAAATCCTGACCCATCTCCAATCTGATGCTGGGTCTCTGAAGTAATAAATTGAGAACTAATGTTTTACAAAAGAGATAAAACTACAGATTCAGTTTGGCACTCCTCAGGAGAAGGGTCATTAGGCAGCCGAGGCCAGATGATCTCCATCTGCCACCTAGAAGATTTCAGCTGTAGTTTAGTGACCACTAAAGATATTACTTATCTTTACTCACCCTGAGATTTCTCCTGTACTTTAGTGACCACTAAAGATACTTATATTTACTCACCTCAGTTCCTAGCAGGTTGAGAAAAAGTCAGGCCAGTTCCTGAGCATGGGTGCGTGACAACAACCATGAAGTTGGTTTTCTTCAACACCGCAAATCATCACTTGGAAGTGTAGCCTGGGACACTGTCCACCCACCACGCAGCCTGTAACAGGGTTCCTTCAGGGCTGAATCATAGGAATCAGCATGATCCACAGGCTGCAGCATCCCAGAGCACTACCACCTTCTCCACCATCATTTCGGAATGATAGATATGAAATATCATTGAAGACTTTGATAAACCTCTTTCCTGTCCTGTCCTCTTGTTAATCTTGGGGCATAATCCTACAGAATGGAATAGGATTTCAGCAGGTAGGCTAAGTATAATGCACCCTTCTGACTTTACATAGTGCTTTGAAGGTAAACTATCAGTATCTAAAATTCTAGATAACTGGACAAGTATCTAATCCTTCATTTTGAAAGTCTACTTACTATTTTCTCCACTCCCTGAAGTCTTCTGTCAACACTGATAACCTCTGTTCAGGATGAGAACTATTAAAAAGCATTAAGATTGTTTTCACTTGACAATAATCAATTTAATTTTTTCAGAGCTCATACAACCCAAGCAACTCTCCTTCCATTACTTTCTCCCAGCATAAGCCAGTAAAATTTCCAGATTTAAAAGTGTTTTATCCTAAGGAAAAAGGCATTCAAATAAATTTATGCGTCCTGAAGAGAATTCAAGGGCAGACGAGCAGTGGCATAAAGAAAACAGAGCAATAACATTTACATTGCTGATACACATTCTCTTAGATTTGTGGATCTGCTGGAAAAAAAAAAAAAAAAAAACACAGAATGGGATGGAAATTTACAGGCTGTCATTTTAATGGAGACACTATGATGGAATCATCCATGAAGACCTTATTTTAGGAAACATCCAGAAGCTTGTTCCTGTCCTGATATATAGGTATTATGGCTTCCCCTTGCTTCCTCCTTGCTTTAAATCAGGCACATACACTTCCAGCTGCCACAATGAGTGGAAAATACTTTTTCATTCCAAAGTACACAGCTGTGTGCAAATATTCCCATTAAAATCCCACTCTAAAATCCAACCTCCCCACAGTCTTGTAGGCTGATGCATTGAACCCATTCTAGACTGTAAAATCTAATGAGAAAGTTCTCCCACAGCATGTGCCATACCCCAGATAGGTGAGTCCAGTAACTGAACTTTTAACCTACAAATGCATGATCAACCAGCAGATGCTATTGCTTCTGACATAGCCCACCCTCACACAGCAGCAAGTGCATGCAGCCCCCGTGGGTACGTGCTGCAGGGGCAGGTGGACAGTTGGCATTTTATATCCGTTGTAGACTTCCCATAATTTTACGCTCACTTTCCTACCCCCAAAAGTCAATGAAGACATGGCAGGCAGCTTCAGATGAAGACAGGCTATCCTGTGGGCTGTGTATTTAAATGTGTGAGCTTCTTCAGTGACTGAATGAAGACCTTGTGTGCTATTGGCATCCATCTGAGTGGGTGGCTTTGATGTTCAACTTTAGCTGGTGTGAGTCCCAGAGGGGAGTAGGGCACATGGCTCTAGGCAGGGAGGGGATAGTCCCTGCTGGATCCCAGGGCTCCTAGAGAGATATAGGATTATCTTGCATCCAAACTTGCATCCAAGGAAGCAGCCTGATTTTTCTCCTCTCCCTGCCTTTGTTTATTTTAATGTACTACTTTTGGAGCAATAGGCATGCAGTTAAATAATTCCCATTATGTCAATTGTACCTACAGCTCTTGTGTTTTGGTCATCCTGCCTCACCGTGATAAAATTGAGAGGTGATCCACACACAGGAATGGGTCACTAAGGGAAAAAAATGTGTCACTCAGTGAGGAATTGAAGCATACGTTTAAATGCCAACTTGCTTTATTTACTCGCAGAATAAGGGCACAAGCTTAAGTATGTAAGTTGGTCATACAGCAGTGTAACAAATGTTATGGGACCTCAAAGAAAATAGTCAAAAGTGAGGCTTAGAATTTAAGAGCCTATCAGCAATGGGAAACTGAGGGCTGCTGTGCCTAAATACACACATCTAGTCAACTTTATCTTTAGCAAGACAAAGACCCTTTTCTCTGAGGCCAAGATATTCTGTCTTTAATCTTTTTCCATATTCCTCATGCTTATCACTTATGGGTGTATCGTAAAGATGCCTTTATCGTATCTTCCTTTTATTAAAGGGCTCTGAGTAATGCTAGCCAATATCAATAACGATGGCCTAAAAATAACATTAGCATCACACCAGGACCTTGCAGGCCACACAGCACCAATCCCAGTTGTACCTCTTGTACAGATCACTCCAGCTCTCAGAAAAGACAACGAAGAACAAGACTTCAATTACATGATATATGGAGATTAATTTGTCTTAAGGAGTGAGAGCCTGGGTGAGCTCTTCTTTGTTTTACACTAATCACACAGTTTAATTGCTCAGATATCATACATGCAGGTAGAGCGACGAGAAGGAAAAACATAAATTGACTCAGAACTTCATGCCAAACAGAAACCAAATATTGTCCACTTACGAAGTACCACACACTTTTCAAATGTCTGAGTCTAAGTGAACATTGAAAGCAATTAGTTTTTACCACATATTCAGCAATCACGAAACTAAAAATCATCCTAGCTGGTATGTGTATATAAATATAGACAGAAATACATGCACATCCAAAACATTCATTATTGAGACATATCAGCCATGTGAAAGGTGAGACCTATAGCTGAACAACAAAAATTCCCATAAAAGGCACTGATAGAAAACTAGATGAGTTACTATAGACAGTTGGTATTACTATAGGACACAGCGATAATAAGGACACTTCGTAGTCCTAAAGGAAATAACAATTGTGGGAAATCATTTTAACAGTGCTCAGAAGGATTACAAAATCATGGTTTCGTGTCATTCTTCAACAGACTAATGAATTCCCATAAATTATAACAGATTTCAAGGGGAAAACAATTAATGGTCACAGAATCAAAGACATATGAACGTTTTCAGATTTAAAGTGACAGTGTTCATTTTAAAGTAGCTGCTTTTAATTAGCTTCTTCTTGAGACCACTAACCCCCCACCCTGGAGAGACCTTCTATACTCAAGAAATTTGAAAAGTTGCGATCTACAACAGCAAAACTCTTTGTAAACTGGTCGAATGCTCATTAAAAGAGTGATATTGGCAAATAATCCAAAGATGATATTTCTGTCTTTTACTATCACAGTTAACTGCTGAAGAAAAGCTGAAATATGATGATATTCTTACTGCAAACATTCTCAGCACAACCACCAGTCCAAAACCCTTCCTCAGCTACTGAAAGTCAAGGCTCTGAATTACTTACTTTGCATGAGAATTTTCCCCTTACTAACTTAACATCTCAGTTTCATACTTTGTTAATGCTCTTCAAATAGACAGCTACTAATAAAAGGACTTTTTCCAGTATGTTGGTTTGTCAGTCTTTTATGCATGTGTTGAAATATCCAGCAACTTATTTGTTCATGTACATGTCTAGACAGGTGACTGAATAAAATGTCCTTGGATTCATAAAACATGTCACAGATTATTATGTTTCTCTATAGAGACTTAAGAAACCAAGACAAAAACATGAATAAATTTTACCAGATGCTGAGAATTACCCTGATTTTGAACATGTTCAAGCAAGACAGAAAAAAACATCTGACCTGCTCTTGATCAATCACTTTTACAAAATACCTCAGCCAGGCATTTCAGATGCATGTGTTCTTGACTTTTTTTGAGCAGTTACAAATCAAAATATGTGCAGAGCTGAAATGCAGTCAGTTATGTGGTGGTTAATAAAATGTTCTGGACTGGAATCTCTTCAACAGATCTGTTTAAGACTTCTGTACAAGTTCACTTTATATTTGAAGTCCATGATCAAAATTACCAGTAAATCTGCTTGACTCTGTGATTTTCAGTTTTTCAGAATGTGTTAATGACGCTGGGATCTGAACATCTATTTATGTTAGTGAGAATAATCACTGATACTATTAAAAAATAAAGCCCAGGATGCACCTGAATATATGCTACCCCGATTCACTTTATTTTCAATGGAATTGCAGAACGGCTTGCGTTGGAAGGGACTTCAAAGATTATCTATTTCCAACCCCTTGTCATGGGCAGGGCTGCCAAACACCAGATCAGCTGCCCATGGCCTCACTCAATTTGGCCTTGAGCACTTCCAGTGATGGGGTATCCACAGCTGCTTAGGGTGGTTCAGAATTCTGAATCATCAAAGCGCACATCATAGCTAAACAAAAGGTATTTTTGTTTCCACAGATCTCAAATTTCTGGGGCACTCAATCTAAACCCAGGCATCCAGAGGTAAGTGCTTATTGTCATCAGTGTCCCTTATCCAAATGATGAGCTTGTTGGTCCAGCAGAAGTTCTGATACTCCACAGGCATTCCCATATTCCATAAGGTTTTTGAAGCTTCAGATTTGATTCTCTAAGCCATACCTTCTATCTGAAAAATCTCAGCTATAAGCTGTAGCAACAGCACACCATTTAAGGAGAGCTGAGATATCTTCCCAACATATGAACAAGCTGAACAAGTAGAGTCCTTGATATTTTTTCTTGAAATTTTGATACAAGTATCCATAAGATCACACACTGGTATGTCTAAAAATTTGTTGAAAAATTTGTTGCCAATTGGATTTCACATGGGCATGCTCCAAAATACAGACAGTAAATTGGCCTCATCTTCAACTGACCAGAAGTTTTCATCCTTTCTTCACATCTACAGATTTGGCACTGCAAGAAAGACCTTCACAAACTTCTAACCAAATTAGCATTGTGCTCCAGGTTCCCTGAAATGCTAATTAGGAAAAATATGATTCTTCATGGCTGCAGCAGAAGTATCTCTGCCAACCCAGCAGCTCTTTGGAAGCCTGTCTCATGGATGCTCCATCTCCCAGCAAGGCTCCTTACTGGGGAAAGGAGGTGCCCACTGTGGAGCCCAGTGCTCAGGTGGGAGAAAGAGATAAACTTACCAACTGACTCTTGGGAATGATGGAGAGGAAGATGGGGGCAGCTACCAGCACCTGGAAGCAGATCCTTAGGACCTGGATCCATGGCACTGATGCAGATCAGTGATGGTTGGCAGCACAACTCCTTAATGTCAGAAATCAGAAAGTAACCCATCTCTCTGAGTATGAGTATTAGCCAATACCCTGTGATATGTTGCTCACACTTTCTGTGCCCCAGTTCATCCTTCTGCTAAACTATGGCAAAATTCCTCTCTTAACAATTACCACAGGAAAATAGTATTCCAGAAAAATATCAGGACAGACTTAACTGAGCTTATAAATGATTTTGATATTCCCAGATGAAAGTTCTCTGTAAGTATAAGGTTTTATTATTATTTCAGCTGCTCTCTTCCATAGCATTATTGCCAAAAAAGGCTTTAGAAAAGCTTCACATTAACCATAATACTTTTCTTGTTAATCACTAGCAAAATATTGTGTCCCATATGTGCAAAGGATAAGTGCTTGGTTTCAGTTTACAGCACTAACATTAAAGAACCAAAGCAAGTATTTGTCTACGTCTAGCTCAGGCTTGAAGTATCTTCCTCACTTGGAGAAAACATTCTGGGGACAATCTGGCTGTGCTTGTTTGCAACTTGCATGTCTTCAAATACAATTTATGGAGAGACTAACCTGAGGTCAATTATTATTACTGTCTTGAAGAAATGACTGTAAACTGGGAATAACTCCTGCTTTAATCATTTCACTTGCTCTACAAAGCAAATGGAAATAGTTTGTAGTGAAAAATGTGCTTTCCAGTGTAAGCATCCAGTATCAAAAAAATACTGTAAGATTATAAGTGATAGATTTCAGCTGTTGCTCCATAAGTAGTTAATGTTTCTTCTCTCCTGGAAAGACAGTACTCCCTCTTCAGGGGAATTTAAGTAGGCAAAATCAGAATCAGTACAAGAGACTTAACAAGACTGCTGTCAGGCCTATGATTCTCTCAGCAGGAGATGCTTAACATCTTGTTCACTATCCGCAACTGCCACATGTGGGTTGTTCCCAAAATGACCATTGTTAATCTGTGCTGGGATGTGCTACAGGAAAGTGCACTGACATGATTATGTGCATGTAGAGTGACCTTATCCCAGCACCAAGCTCAAATTCAAGGTAAACTAAGATGGATCAATCAATCTTTAATAGAAAGCAGGAGAAGGAATTTTAGAGCAACTACTGCCATTCTGCCTGGAGAGTATCCACAAGCTGTGGTTAGAAACAAAAGATTACTGCAAGGATTTACTAGTATTTCTCAAAACCACATCAGAAAGAAAACCCAGAACTACAGAAATGACAGGGTCAGCCTCCAACTTCAATATCAAATTGCTGGATTAATGGATTAATGAAAATAAGTCTACAGATATTGTGGTAAAATTTCCTACATATATTCCTAACATCTAATGTGTAAGCAACTGAAAAAGACCCAGAAGTGGAGGCTGCCATTCTGTTTTGGTGAGGAGAGTGGGATTTCCAACACAAAAGCTTTCCTTTGCTTTGAAATGGAGGAGGTGTTTAGTGTGATGACCTTTCAGTACTTTTGCTATTTGGCAATCTCGTAACTTTCCCACAGCTTAATAAAACCATTTAAGGCCCAGATTTCAGTCCCAGTCACGCTGTGTTCTTCCCTCTCCCATCCCACAGGGCTGGAAAGAAGATACACCATGTACCCAGCTGGGACTGAGGACAGTTCAGACATGGATAACAGAACCCACACAGGGGTTAGTCAGAGTCTGGACCTAAGACAGAAAAAACACATAACATTCTCCCACCCCCTCCTGCAGTCACAGTCGCCAGAGCTTGGGCCACAATGATATCTCCGTCTATGCTTCCATGGGTCTCTTGAAAGCCTTGCTACATTAATCTATTCCTCCTAGCAAGATTGTTTTGTAATGCATGAACTCATCAGCAAGTAAATTGCTCAAAACTATCCATTCCTAAAAGTATTCACAGTCTAAAGTCTCTGTCTGCATCAAAGGTATGGAAGATTACTTCTGAAAACCAGCCACCTTCTGAGCAATGTAAGTGGGAACCTTCTCAGCTTGAACTGCAATTTTATGTGTTTTTCATTGTTGTTATGTTGTTGTTTCTTTTTTTTTTCTCCTTTAATTCTCAATTTTCCTAATCAGAAGTTGTAGACTTCATGCAATGTTTTATGTATGTTTGAAGCTATCTACTTATCAATGACATTTGCTTTGCTGCTGGTGATTTGGGGCAAAGTGCACCAGGACAACATATTTTTCTTCTATGTGTCAGATATGACCTTGCTAAACAAGCTGCTCTGAGCATAGCACAGACAGGTAGAATGAGCTGGAAAAGGCCCCATACCTTGAGGAACAGCACCCTGACCCCACTCTTCATCCTCCTACCAAAAGGTTATGGCTCTCGGGACAATAACTACCACAGCCTGGTGGAGCTGCAGATGGGAAAGGACTCAATTGCTCCAAAGTAGGAAGGGCAGGAAGGGAAGGTAGGAGAAACCTGGGAACAGCAATGCAGAAAGGGTGGTTTGCGGCTTGTATCTCGGGCTAATTCTGTTGATCTTTAAGTGCCTTTCACTGAAGTCATCTGGATTGCCCCAAATATCCACTGACAGACAAAATTAGATCGTGGCCTAAGATACCTTCCTGCTTGCATTTAGTTCTTGTGTCACATTAATCAGCAGGGGAAAGAATAGCCATGGTCAGATTTTTATAATTATACAGTTACCTCTGGGAAGTTTAGGCTCAGACACCTGCGGCCCAGCTGACTCATGCCACGCTGCTCCTCAGAAACTTGTGATGGAATGGCATTGCCTATGCAGAGCTCTGCAGCCTTACCCTTAGCACCTGCATCCACAGCTGTCACACCTACAGTTTGCCCTCAGCTACCAAGAAATACAAATGCCATCTGAAGTCAGTTCCTTAACATGCTCAAGGTTGATAGCGTCTCCTCAAACCACATCCACTGTTTTTTCCATTTTATATGTAGTGTAAGCGTATTCCCAGTGCCAGATTCTGCCACCCTCACTTAAACTGAGCAATAAATGACCCTGTGAGTACACTGTGGATGGAAGCGAGGTTATCTGAGGAATAAGGAACAGACTTTAATGATTTGCAAAGTATGAGCTGAGGGTAGTACAGAAAGTGAAAAACTGTGGATGAATAAAAATTGGATCTTTACACCAAAAAAAGTCTCTGCTATTAGCCAACAAGCAATTTATGTAGGTGGAGTACAATAGCAGGTAGATAGTAGGTTTGCATGCTAGGCTGGTCTCCCATAAAAGAAATTAGTTTCCCAAACAATCACATTACATCTCTTAACAACTAAATATAGCACACATGACTCTGACAGTTGCTAGCAGTAAAAACCTTGCTTTGAAAAAGAGAGGAATGGAAGGAGGAAGAAGAAAAATGCCAACACAAAGCCTTGTGCATTTTTTGTTATGATATCACCATACCATTTTCCAGCAAAATGAAACAAGCCTGTTGCTAACTCACTGCAAGTCAAGAGAACATGCCCCTTCCAAGAATGAAACACAAAGGCTCAGGGTGCAAAGCCTTCATCCACACAAGATGTTGGGAGTGCAGCTGTTCACCATGTTAAGACGCATGCCAAAAACAGTGTGGTGGAGGCATTTTTATGGCTACAACACTCAAAACTGTATGTTGAGTGGCTGAATGTTTAGCCTGGTGAATGACATCTTCATGTTCATGCCAAACTCCTTGAAGTAGCAAGTGCTTGCCATCTCAATGAAAGCACATGTCATTGGGCTATACAGAGCAGATGGTTATAGCCATACACATCCATCTCCAACACACTTGGGCAGGTGATGAGTCAGCCTCAAACAGCTTCTGATGTTCTATCCAACCTGCCTCAGCATTTCCATCAGCAATACGAGAAGCCAGAACTTCTGGCCACAGAAATGTGGAAACATTCTAAATGAGAATCGCCATATTTTTATGTCAAATACAAGCTGCCAAGTTAACCAGAGAACAACCCAAGCTTGTGTTCACCTTTGGTGCAGATATTTTATTTTTTGACTGTCCGGATCAACTTAAAGGCAACATCTGAGCGTCCTGGTTTTGACTGACATTATTGTTAGTCCAGAACACTACGCAAGTTGGTTTTGTACCCAAGGAATTAAGACCAGTCTCATTAATATCTCAATTTGTATTGCATGTCAAAAAATAAAATAAAAGATGGGGACTCAGACTCTGCTGCCTGCTCAGACACCTTCACAGTGCTTTGAGCTAACTGGAGACAAACACAGCAGGCTGCAGACATCTTTGGGAAAGGTCAGGAAGTATGTTATTTATATCAAAGGCAACGCTGAAGGGAAGAACAGTGGCAAGATGAGAGAAATGGATGGTACCCTGCTGCTAATGACTGAGCAAAGGGGATAAGCATGATGGCATGCTGAAAGGATTTGATGTGCACAGTGTGTCTGCCTAGCAGATGCCCCAAAATATAGGGAACAGACATTTTAGATGATGTAGAGAAAGAGGTGTGATTCAAAGTTAAGGCAGTAGGAAGAGGATTTGACTGCATTCCAAGCAGTAATTGGATGTCCCATCAGGCTCAGTCACACATTATCCAGAAGAGAAATTATGAGCTACTTACTCAAGGATAAACAGAGAGAGAGTAGCAGGGATCCAGAAAACTGATCCCATTGTCTGAAAACAGAGGCACCATGCTCAACAAGTGTATGTCTGCAGTCAAAAATCTTCTGTGTGAGCATCATCAGAGTAATACAAACCACAGCTAAGTACATATACATATAGTGACTTGATATTTTACTCTCCGCGCACCTTTTGCAGTGAGAGGCAGAACCTGTATCATTGAAACCAGGCATCAGACCAAACTGCAGCTTTGGTGAAAGTTGAACATCTGAAGGTCTGTGATGCACCATGGACATAGACTGACAGATTCTGCTTTTAAGGTAGTAATAGATAGTTTTCCTTGACTCTAGACCCTTGGCAGCAGTTTCCCTGGGTGTCTAACACAAGTATACCTCTTGAAAAATGAAGCTAATAAATACATATTGTCCTCAGACTATTAGCAGTCTTATAAGAGAACGTGCGTTAGAAATTCCGTGGAGGAAGTTTTAAAGGTCACAGATTATTTTACAAGTGCTTTTTCCCAAAGTTTAAATCTTCAATTACTGACTTTCATTGAAACAAACATGAATAACTGCATTACTTCAGAATACATTTTTTGCATTTAAAGTTGGGATCTGCCAAGGAACACTAAGGAAATATCAGAACTCACTGAACAAATTTAACTTTGTAGAGGAAACAGAAGCAGTGTAAGATTGGTCAAGATAATAGCAGTACTGACTTCATTTCTGCAGCTGGGGTTTTGGACTGTGATATCTCTCCCAGTTTTCCTGAATCATATCATTAGAAACAAAGTGATCTGTTTATACTTACGTTATCCAGCTAGGAAATAGTGATAAACACTCAAGCTAAACTAAACAAACAAAAATATGAAATATTCAAATGGTGTTGAATGTAGCTGTGGCCTCCAAGATTTTTTGCATGACTAACAAACCAGTACTTTGATCTATTCAGTAAGACTAGTTACATTGTGGGACCTCTTAATGGAGTCTGTGCTGGAAGAACATAAAGGTTTGGAAATCCTTCTCTTATGTGATGCCACATTAAGGACAGTAGTGTACTTCACCATCAGCAGCAGTCCTCCCTAGCTTCCCACACATCATAGAGCAGCTTACCAGGCCCTTGTCTACACGCCACTACAGAGCTGCCTCTAACCACCTGCCCTAGGGCCAGGATCCTTGGCTCAGCTCTACTTCAGGATCCTAAACCGAAAGGGCTCTTGGCAGCAGAAGTGGCTCATTCATGTGCAGGGCTACTTAGTAACGCAGGACAATTGCTCATGCCTTGCAAACTGGTGCTCGAGCAGTCCCCAGACAGCAACTAGCCCCTTAGCCAACTTGTCTCCATTGTATAGTTTTTTCACACAAAGCCAGCTTTCCTTGTTCTGTCTCCTTTCAGTTCCTTGTGGCACAGACCCCCTCTCCCCTTGCTAGCAGGGTGGTATGAGAAGCAGTGAAACTGAAACGTCCTTGGCTCCATACAGCACTGATCAGCAATGACTAAAACATCAGTGTGTTATCAACACTGTTTTTCTCCTAAAGGCAAAACATACCATCATACCAGACACTTCGAAGAAAATCACTTGTGTCCCAGCTGAAACCAGATTACAGGAACCACTATGCTATAGATATTAGAAGTTAGAGCACATTTTAAAGGTGTGATATAATCATATGTCACAGCAGAGTTTATATAGCAAGTACCAGCATTGATAAGCTAATATTGTAGTGGGAAAGCTAACAATGTCCTGCCAATCATACACTTTCAAAGTACTTCTCTAAAACACCATGTCACAATGGAAGAACATTTTCAAGGAAACAAACTATTCCCATAAGAAGATGTGCCATCCCAAAAGATAACCATGTTAGAGCAAGGCTGATTAAAAGGTCAGAATAAGCAGGATAGCACATGCAAACTACCTCTCTCTCCTAGATTTTATACCCATAGATCTGAAGAAGAAATAACAGGAAAAGGAAACAAGCTACAGCTGACTATTTAAATTCATGGTTAGAAATTCAAACAATCAAGTTATACGTCTACTTTTATAGCTACCCTATCTTTATAGACATGAACTGTTTCTTATTCAGCTAAACTTTCCCATGTGTGAAATGTTTTTTATCAACTACTATGCAATAATGATGTTTGCTTTGAAAACAAACTCCACACTGGGGCTTTTCTATGCAGACATCTTATCTTTAATAGTGTCAAGCTTGTGTAGCAAACAGTGATGAGATCTACTTAAAATACAAGTTATCAATGAAAACTTAAATTTAAATCAGTTGAAACCTACATAGTTGACCTATGTATGTTTATTTTATATTGAGGAATCTAAGATGGGAGAAGTGGAAGAGATTCTACCTTGTACAGACTACAAAATTACTGCATATTGCTCTAATTTTGTTTATTTTCATGTGCTATTCACGATCCCCAGTTTCTTTTAAACACAACCTGGAACAAGACCTCACCTCCTCTGCTATAGAGAACTTATTCCTATGCCTTTTACATGGTATTCTCCCTATCTTTACAGCACAGAGAGACTATACTGCTACAAGTGTCTTGGTGTAGAGAACAGCCCCACAACTCAATCTAAATTTTTAAAGAATGTTTCTCTACTGAGCAAAGGGCTGGCAAACTTCAGAGCCGGTTGAAAACCCCTCTTGTTTTCTTCATATAATCACCGATGTTGGAAAAGTCCTGCAAGACCATCTAGTCCAACCATCCACCTATAATCAATACGACTCCACTAAACTATGTTCCTTAGTACCGCATCTAAATGTTTTATGAACACCTCCAGGGACAGTGACTCCACACTAGCTCCCTGGGCAGCCCATTCCAGTGCGTGACCACACTTTCAGAAAAGAAATTTTTCTTAATATCCAACCTGAACCTCCCCTGGGGAAACTTGAGTCCATTCCCTCTTGTCCTATCACTAGTTACATGGGAGAAAAGGCTGACACGCCACCTCACTATAGCTCCCTTTCAGGTCATTGTAGAAAGCCACAAGCTCTACCTTGATCTTCCTATTCTCCAAACTGAACGTTTCCTGTTCTCTCAGCTGCTCCCCGTATGACGCATACTCCAGATCCCTCACAGCTTCATTGCCTTTCTCTGGACACGCTCCAGGGCCTCAGTGTCTTCCTTGCAGTAAGATGCCCAAAAGTGAACTCTGAAGGGATTTGGGATGGTTTTGCATGCTACTAACAAATAGTTACGAGTAGTGTAAATTAGCAGTAATGACCCCACATTACAACAGGAATTGATCCATTATTGAATTACGCCAGAGACTTCCCGGAAAGTTTGTAAACGATGGTAATATACTGCTAACCACTTGAAATACTTCTACTTCAGGACCAGATAATTTCTAATACAGACAACTGCAGCACTAAAGTGACTTTGAACACAGAATACCAATGTCACCACATGTTCTCAGCATGAATATATCCTAAGGTTCGTAGCAATAGTCAGGTCACTACAAAAATTTGCCTGGAGGAAAAGTTCCCCCCTCAACTGAGATGGTCACTATCAGTCAGACTTCAAAGCATTTTTGTTTTCTACTAGTAATACTGCAGTAGCTACATGGAAAGCTTTCTGTGTCATAGAATATTTTGCAGTTGTCCATTACAGATGGTACAAACTCCTCCATGCTGTTCTCCACGTGGTGGGGAACCTCTGCAGAAAAGGACAGCCAGTGACCTGATTCCAATCTTGTATTCTAGACAATGCAGAAGTCTAAATTAACCTTCTGCTGTAAGGCAAGCTTCAGAAAACTCTCACATATCTGCTGTGCTCAGTACCCAGTAGAATTAATCTGAGTACAGCATCCTTGCTTAACATACTTCGTGTGTTTCCTTTTCTGTTTCCTGAAGCACATACTTAATTCTTATCTCCCTGGGATGTTCTGTGGACAACTCTTGGAATAGCTCCTAAAGCTGGTACGTCACAACTAGTATTGCTTATTTTCTTTTCATAGGTGTGGAGACAACCACAGGGGATCCATAGTTCTGTGTCTCTCTCCAGCACTGTCTCCTTCACAAGTGTAGCTTGCATTGCCAAAAATGGTGGCAAGAGCCCAACCCCGCTCCAGTACCAGCCAATAAACAGAAAATTTCATGCCCATTGCCAGTTCCAACTAACCAGAAGCTTTTGTCCGTCCTCCTAGTCCTGTTAGAAATGATTTTTTTTTTAATACAAGGAAATAATAATAATAATAACTCTGGCTAACCAAGGGCAGAAGAGTAGAAATCATTAGCCTTTCATGGACTAGAAAGTGTATTTACTGCCTTGAGAACTTATAGAATAAAAGATACTTCCAGAAACAACGTAAGCCTACAGAGATTTTACTAAAATTCAAATGCAGTGATGCTTTGATCTTAAATGGGAGATAATGTCAACAAGGAGAACCTTCCTTAAATGGAAGACAGCACTGCTATACAACTTGAACACAGCCTCAAACTGCAGCTTAAGCCACACTGGGGGACAGCATTAACCCAGGAATACCCTTTGCTCTACAAAGAAGAAGGTTTTTGCAACAACTACTGTTGTTACTTATCCTGAGGCTATGATAGCACAGCCTTAGGGAGATTCACACAGCCCAGCAACTCTTTTAGTCACCGCTGTGCAACAAGGTTCACATCTATAAAGGGCTACAGAAAAGAACACTTTCAGCCAGCTGTCCTGCCACCAGCACTGAAAAGCAGCATGAGCTACTTGCAACACTCGTCTGTAGAACTACACTGAGGCTTACTCTCTTGAATAACTTTGCAGATGCAAATCCTCATCAGTTTACACCAGTAACTCTTGCACCCACAGTTCCCCACCCCTCTTACTCTTTAGCCTTTAAATAACAAGCAGGTTGGTTAGCAGTTTATTACAGGATAGCAATTTATCACCTGGCCTCCACCTTCAGCTCATCAGCATATGCCTAAAGAAGCACTACAAGTCCCTTTGAATGATAAGTCCTTTGGATAAGAGGCTTCCTGAAACAAATAACATTTAGGAGGGACAGCTGCAGCTGCAGCTGTAGCTGTAGCAGTTGAATGAAAAATAACTGTCAACCATGCCATTTAGGAAAAATCACAATCCCAGGAAGTGTTTTATGCTTGTACATCACTGTTTTCTGATAAAGACTCATTTTATTCAAACTTTTTTTTTTTTAACATGAGCTGAACTCAACTGTCATTTTCTGATGACTCCAAAATCAACAGATACTTTGATTTCCAGTTAAGAAGCATCAGCCCTCTTTGCACACAACCCTAATGCCACCTTCTTTTTGTGTAGAAATCTGTAGCTGTAGCCAGTATGGAAAACGTACTAGGGCTACAGCTGAAAGAAGATTCTAAGCAGTCTTTTATCAGCCTGAAAAACAAAATTCTTCAAGCCTAGAACATTTTAGTGCTGATTCATAGGTCATACACAACGTGTGCACGCCTGAGTGCATGTTGCTGCCACAAAAGGCTCATGACAAACCCTAGAAAAGTTTGCGAAGTGATATTGCAGTCTCTAAGCAACATTAACAGAGACTTGGCTATGGCAGCAGGCACACTCCTTGTTCCCATGTTGCCTTTCTCCATTCCTAGTATTCTGCCTTGAGCACAGCTGTCAGATATTCAAGGGCTGCTGGACTGCATGTACCCTGTTGCAAACTGTAGCAGCTGCTGGACATGAGTACTTTCTCCATCCTTCCTCCAGATATGTTGTGATCCTCTACCTAAGTGCCCCTGCCCCACTGATTAGTCCAGCTGAAATCCATGTCCCTCCTCATTTGTCTTGGCTTCCTTCCTTTCCTATAGACTTGAAAATAAAATGTAACCATACAACACCCCTGTATCCTGGGCTGCATCCAAAGCAGGTCGAGGGATGTGATCCTGCCCCTCTACTTTGTGCTGGTGAGACTTCACCTGGAGTCCTATATCCAGATGTGGAGTCCTCAATATAGAAGAAACATAGACCTGTTGGAGCACATCCCGAAGATGGCCACAAAAATGATCCAAGGGATGCAACATCTCCCTGCAAGAATAGACAGAAACAGCTAAGTAGTTCAGTCTGGATAGTGTCCTTTCAGTATCTAGAGAAGAGCTATAAGATAGAAGGAGACAGACTTGTTGACATGGTCTGCTGTGATAGAATAGGAGGAAATTGTTTCAAACTGAAAGATGGGAGATTTAGATTGGATATAAGGAAGAAATTTTTTACAATAGTGGTCAAGTATTGTAACAAGTCTCCCAGAGAGGAGGCGGGTGCCCTGAACCTGAAGGCATTATAGGTCAGGCTGTATGGGGCTCTGAGCATCCTGTGTCCCTGTTCATTTCAGGGGAATTGGGTCTAACCTTCCAACTTGAACAACTCTGACTCTATGTTCCTATGAAGACATGTAACATGGCTTCTGATTGTAATAGCAACAAAATCAACTAATTATTAGCAGCTCTCCTTTTCTGAAAGGAGGAAATCAAAATGCCACGACCAGTTTAGGAATGGTTCTCCAGGGAAGATTTCTGGGTTTGTCATGTCACCTGCAGTGCACTGTTTGAGTTCAAGCTATAGAAACTCTAAAATCTTCAAAGCAGGCTCTGTGGGCTGTCAGTGTATGTTTGCAGCTGGACAGAGCAGATAATTGATTTTGTGGATCTGACCTATGTTTGTTGATACTAGCCTTCATTCTTGGAAGTTCCCTTTGTACACTTTCCAGCCTCAATCAGGCTGCTTATAGCACCGCTTCTTGCATGTTTCTAAAGAGTGCCATGCCACAAAACTGCAGAGGGGGAAATTGTTTTATCTGAATGTGGTGAGACACTGGCGCAGCTGCCCACAGAAGCCATGGATGCTTCATCCCTGGAGGTGCTCAAGGCCTGGTTGTATGGGGACCTGAGCAGCTGAGCTGCTGGGGGACAGCGCTTCCCATGGCACAGGGTTGGGGTTGGGTGGGCTTTAAGGTCCCTTCCAACCCAACCCATTCTACGGTTCTATGATAATCCTACAAACCCACTTTCTTCAGAAAGCTGACAGGACAGATTGAGCAAATTGTACTTCCCATCCACTCTAGAAAGTCATCAGCAGCTTTGAGTCAGAGTGGGCAGAGACTGGCTGAGGTACTGCCAGAAGTGGAAGACTGGTCTTCCTCAGGCACAGCTACAGGCCTGCTGCTGCAGCCAGTTGCTTTGATGCCCTGCCATACCTCACTGCTCACTCAGCCCCCATCCTCTAAAGCATTTCTGTACCTAATTTTAACAAAATGAAGAGGAGGTAGCTGTCTAAATACTGCTCGTTCTTAGTCATCCAACAAGCCTTAACTCCCCCAGGCAACCTTGTTCAAGGACAAGCACGATATAGCATTCAGGGCAGTAGGTAAGGTGGGATGCTGGCAGCTCATCTTTTATAAAAGCTCTGCAAAAATATTCAGAGCATTCAGCCACCCACGCTGGCTCAAATCATGAGTTTCTCCCACGCTGTGTAGCCTTCAGATGTGTTTAAATAGAACTCCTTTTACCTGAAGATACTGTTGTTTCTCATTCCTCAGATGAAAAGCACTCATGTCTGAGCTCTGCTCTGCGCAGCAGGAAGAAACATGTCAGGGAAGCATCTGGCAATGTCAAGGAGAAAAAGTTGAAAAGGTCTTAGGTCTGAATCCACCCTTCCTTCTCCTCTGCATCTATGGTATTTAGATATTCTCAGAGGTGTTACTCCAGGCTTATGGCACTGTAAGTCCCAGCAGCATTAACGTCCAGAAATATTATTAATATTTCCCACATCTAATTATTAAATAGCATCTGAAATTTCTAAAATTCAAAGATAATTAAAGTAATGTTTTCAGATTCGTGCCTTTTTCTCTGACAGAATGGTGAAATCTGATTTCTTCTATATTTCATAGTAATCCATTTCCTGACAGTTTCATATTTGAAATACTACATTGCAGCCTTTGAGTTATCAAGATAATGCTAATACATTTATACTATTAAATCTGGTAAAATTTAGGAAAGGAAAACAGAATTAGTCTGATATTGGCTTTCATTGGGGTTATTAGACCCATAGAAAGGTGCTGTTCCTGCTTATCTGGGCTTTTACTAAGTCTTTCCCTATGAAATCTAAGTTCTGAAACAAATTTGAACTTCCATCTTAAACATCACAATCTCTTGTGAAAGGCAGAAACAAAACACAAACCCATACCAAAAAAAAATAAAAAGGCAAGTTTTTCATATTAATTAATACGTTTTTAACATTCATCAACATCTGACAGCTTTGGAAAGCGGTTCTCCAATGCTTAATGTGTCCCCAGGAGCACTCACAGGAGGCAGGCAGAGGAGACTGCCCCACCAGTGCCAGCATCTGCAACACTCCATATTAGAAGCTTGGATGAAAAAGAATTTTCTGAGTAATTTAAGTGTAGTGCAAATGAAGCTAGCAGTTTAGATACATTTACAAAAACAAGACTAGTGATTACAAAGCCGGAATGAGTTTGCACTGTGTTTACATCTGTTTCCTGGAAGGCAGAATGTAATCAGAGGAAGAAAAAAAAAACAGCAGCTTTTAAGATTTTCTTTTCTGTTTGGGAGGTTTTGTTGTTGGTGGTTGTTTTATTGTAGCAGGACAATTTGGAATATTTCTATATTTCTCTGTGGTGGGATTTAATGAGACAGTTAGTGGTACCCCATGCTGGAACAACAGCTGGGAATGGTCATGTAATGTGTCTGGAGAGTACAACACAAGCCAACAATCTGTGTCTATCAGCTATCAGTCACCTTCCTTTTAATTAACCTCAGATATGGTGTCTAAATACAAAGTGAAATATCAGCAGACCCACGCTCCAAAGTAAAGCTTCCTCTGACTCCAGGTAGAACTCAATTGGTTTCATTACTTCTATCCACTGACCTTTGAAGAGAAAGAAATTCCCAGTCATGCTCAAGGAGCTTTCTTCAGAACACTTATCTAACAGCTGTACCCTTAATGTGGTGTGTGTTTAAAACTTTGCAGTAAAAGGCCTTACACCCACAACTAAATCCTACTTTACTCAGGATCAGTCTCTCTGAAGTACAATTAGCTGCAGTTATAAGGAAAGTATTCATCTAGCCCTAGGCAGTTGAGGTTTCCATGTACACTCAGGGGACTTAATTCAGTTCTTCTGTCTGTCTTTGAACCCACATAAAACTTCAGCATCCACAGCATCCTTTGGCAAGGAGATCTGCAGGTCAGCTGTCTGCGATGATGTTCTGTTTGGAGCCTGGCTATTCCATTAGCTTCATCTGATGCCTCCCACCTCATACTGGAAGAGAGTTGAAAATCAATCTCTACTCATTCTCTTCACACCCTTTAGATTTTGTAAATCGATCATCTCTTCTTCCATTATTTCTTTTCCAGATTAAAAACTCCTAGCTTAATAATTCTTCGTTATACTGATAGAACAAGAGGGGATGGTCTTAAGTCGTACCATGGGGGGTTCAGGTTGGATGGTAGAGAAAATTTCTACTCAGAAAGTAGAGGAAGTGGCACAGTCTGCCCAGGGAGGTGGAGGAGTCTCTGTCCCTGGAGGTGTTCAAGAAATTTGGATGAGGCACTGGTTAGTGGGCATGGTGTGATGGGCTGATGGTTTGACTAGATGGTCTTAGTGGTCTTTTCCTATCTTAATAAGTCTATGATTCTATGACTCATATAGAGCCATTCTGTACTTGTATTTGTTCTTACATTTTCTGAACTTTTTCCAGGTGCCCTGTCTATTTCTTGTGATGAGGGGATAAAGATACCTCATACCTTACAACCAAAATTCATTGTTGTTCCCCTTACTCAGGCTTAAAACACCTGTCAGCACAGTGACAGGCAGGCTATAGGCTGCAATTTAAGAGCCTGAGCAGTAGGGTTACAGTGACTGGAGCATCCAAAATAACTATCACTGCAGAAAACTCAGACCGGTCTTCCTATCTCACCCTCTTCAGCTGCAGCTGGCACATATGAGGAGTGGCAATAGGGTGCAGGCTTTCCTCAGCCAACGAGCAGGCAAGGCTCTTGGTGTCTTTGTCACATTTCTCCTGGATCTCTTGAATGCCTAAGCTGAAGTATCAGGAGTCTAGATAAGGAGCCAAGGTTTCCAAGTTCATCAATTGAAAGCCACTTCACACATGTTAGTGGAAGAAAATTGAAAAGGAAAAGCTCTTTCCTTGGGATCCCTGCCTAAAGTTACTCATGCAGAGAGGTTAATTTTAACTTTAATTTTTAGCTTTCAACACATAACACTGAAAGCAAGCATGCCTTTTAAATAATCAACATGCAAAGCTTATGGGAAGGCCATTCAGATAATATATCTCTTTAATTTAATGGCAGATGTGAATATGATAGGTCTGGTAGGCTTGAGCAAGTATGCTGGAGTCCCTGCACATGTGACTTAGGGTTCGTCTGTTTCTGCTAACCTACAGAGCAGTAGCTGAAGATGTGGGAGAGTAGGCTATCAGTAAAACAACAGGTTTCTTTAACCCATACAACCTCAGAAGCTCTGTTTAAAGGTATGTGGGTTGCAGCAACCAGAAATCTTTAATAGCCTTGAGAGAAGCACTCTGGGGGGGGGGGCTATGTTTTGTGCTTTTCATTGCACTTCACTGATATGCTTACTTTGTGTATATTTTTTTCAACAGTGAACAGATGGCCCCTTGCTGCTCACCATGAATGTGTTATTATTACTTCAATGAAAATCTCCTTTAGAAGAAAGCAAAGTAATGTTTGTTTTACTTCCAGATAGATAACCTTGCAAAAGGCAGAAACACAATAATACAGTTAAAACAGAACAGAACAAAACAAAAAGGAGAGGAAGAAAGAGGAAAGTAGAAAAAAAATACAAAAAAGAAGCAGAAAAAATGAAAGGAGAAAGAAGAGAACAAAGAGTAAAGAGCAAAAAGACAGTGAGCCAACAGGTTCAAAGCCACAGAATATACACCTTCAGATATCTGCTTGAAAAACATACTAAAAATTACAAAACCATGATCACTTGTTCTTCATTTACTGCAATGTCAGACTGGTCAGCTTGAATCACCCAGATTCCCAATAGCCAGGTAATTATTTCTTAATAGATGCTAACACTCTGTCTGCCCTTTGTATAATGGTCAAATTGATACAACAAGACTGATCACCCACTCCCCTAAATCTAGGGTATTCTGGATTGTGTCAGCTGAGAGTGCATTTCCTTTGGGTTATTGCTACTCCTAAGACTTAAGGGTAATAGAAACCTAGTCAAACAATAGCAGACAACTAAAAGTGTGTGATATACACTGTTCAGACTCCAAGGTTAGGAAAACACGTTTTTAAAGCACAGCTCTATTATTATTATTTACTATTATAGAGTATTAGCCAAGGCAAATATTTTTGTCCTCCAAAAATTTTGAAATTCCCAGTAGGGCAGCACACAGCTGTTGTTCCTAGTTGTTCACTGTCTTGTTTGGAGCTCCATGTGATTCACAGCTAAAGGGATGAGACACTGCTGAAGTACTGCAACCACCTCAGAAAAATACATGTCCTACAGCATTTCAAAATGCAAAGGCAAGCAGAGGAAGTGGGAGGAAGGTAATTTACTTTAGATTATTGATATTGGTATGACGTTACTGATACTTGTTAAACTCATTCTGTATTAAAGAATACTGGTAACAAAGCCATATTAAATATGGCAGGCCAACCTCACTGTTGTTTTATATACAAGAACCAAAAAACAGGATTTGCATTAGCACCTGCAGTGTTGCATTTCTGCTGTAAAACCTACTTTTCACTGCTCCAAAGCCAAGAAGGCTTTATTTCTGATCTCTCAGGAAAACCACAGAAATAGTGGCTGAATGAGGAAGGGAAATCAGGACTGAACCCATAAAGCTTTCACTGTTTTCATCACACACATATGTTCCTTCTTCTTGGTGGGCTGCCAGGAGTCACAAAATCTGTAAGCCTGGGTGCAAGATGAAACAACTGAAAAAGGAAAAGAAGCCATGGTGTTGGTGATTACTGCTTGAGTTAAGAAACTTATAACCATGGGCCTTCCAGCAGATCCTTTGCCTTCTGTGTTGCTGGCTACACACCGCCACACAGAGCCCTGATCATTTCAAATCTGAGCCCTCACAGTGCTTGAATCTGTTTCCATGTCTGTGTCTTGAAGGCAGTCACAAAGTGAAAAAAGAACCAGAGGTTCAACAAGTACATAAAGCCCAGAAATGGGATTTTCCCTAGTAATATGATTTGGTTCTTTCATAGTGAGGAGATTTCACCTGGCTAAAGATATGAATAATTGTCTGCTGTTGAAGTCTTAATTTCTAGTAACCCATATAAAATATAATGTAGCTATAGAATTGTCTTAGTTCTTTTTGTATTATATGCCCATTAAGCAAGAGAAGTAAAATGTCAGTTAATGGAGCCAGAGCAAAGAATACAAATGATATTTTAATCTTTTGTTAGCTCAGATGATAAAAGTTAATCACCCCCATATTTACACTTTGTTTCTGTATCTGAACACAGAAGGGCACAGGGCAAAACTGATTCTCAGTCTTCCCATACAAAACTGTCTGTTGAAGATGGATGAAAAAATGTAATATTCTCTGTGTCACAGTGACAGAGCAACCTTCTCCTTTCTCAGTAATGTGCCTCACAACACAACTAATTAATCTCAGCTGCTGCCTCATAGAGAGCTTGGCAGCTGCACAGCTTCACACAGTTTGTGAAATAAGTGCCACCAGAAGCATTTCAGAGAAAGGGAAATGGAAGCAAAGATGGCAAGTGTCTGATCCTAAATCACTCTTCGTGCCAGCGTCAAGTGCACACTCAGGGACATGGTAAGGGCTCCCCACGGCCTTAGCTAGCCTACAGTGTTCCTCCAGGAACCCCCTTTTCACATCAACCAACTGGCCAAGAGATCAAGGAACATAGCTGCATATAAAATACAAACCAGGACAGTTGAGAATGGGCTCCCAATGGAAAATACCTCAAAGATTTCAGCTCCTGTCAACAAAGCATATATCCAACGTAGGCCGTACTGTCAGCAATAATGTAATATTATTGCCTCTTGCTCCCACTAGAAAGAAGAGTGTCAAAGAGAAGTCAGTTAATGCATGGAGACAATGAACTTTGTCATGCCTGATCCCCCTCCTCCACATCTTTCTTGTAGCGAGGGGCCCAAAATGAAACACTGTTTTCGAGGTGCAGCCTCACCGGTGTTGAGGGATGGTCACCTCCCTGCTGGCTGGACTATTCCTAATACAAGCCAGGTTGCCATTGACCTTCTTGGCCACCTGGGCACACTGCTGGCTCATGTTCAGCTGGCTGCTGGTTAATACTTCCGGATGGGCATAGATAAGTGTAGCTCGTATGGCAGCAAAGTAGAGGAGAGGATAGGTTCTGGCTTTATTGTGTTCTCATTCACCACCTGTGGATCCAGGTAGTCTGTGCTAGAGTGGTGATCACTGGCTTTGTGCTACCAGGATGCAATTTCACAGAGCATAGCTAGGAGAGATGAAAATAAAAACAGAGTAAGTTACTTCATGTAACCTACCACTGTATATTTTTTCATGTCTTGAAAACATGCAATTGAAAGTTTTCACAATGAGCTGAAAGAAAATGACTCATCTCTAGGATCAGTAAAGCAGTGGATATTTTTATTTATAATCTGTTATTGTTGTTGTTTTATTTATTTGCTTACGGTAGTGGTCATGGTGCCTGAGCCTGCTGGAGCATTGTCTCAGAATTTCTGCTAACCAGTGATGCTGTCAGGCTGGACCATACTCATTGAAACTCCATTAATGGTGATTCAAACTACTGAATTTAAATCTATTACTGTTCATACTGTGGTTCAGAGAAGCAGGAATGCAGTCCGCTATTTATGGTTTCCACTTCATTTGATGCACAAGAACCCATGCATGGGGTTTACATAGATATGAAGTAGATAAGAACAGTAATTCAATCCCAATTCCTTCCAAAAATTGATGTTGTTTACCTTTCTTTCCCACTTTAATGGGAAAACAAGCAATGTAAACTGGAAGAGCAGTTCAATAAGCATTGACTCCACATGGGAAGACTAATCTGCCTTTGCCTATCCAAGGGATAGAGAAATCTCCACAGCCTGGAGGATGAGACACTTCAGACACAGCGGAAAAGAAAAGGTTTGGCTCCATTCCTAGCCAAGAAGCATCACTTCTCCTGGGCCAGTTCATCTCTGATTTGTTTTCATTCCTGGTCACACTGGATAGAAGAGAAAGGTCAGACTCTCAGAAATGTTTCCTACGCTTTGCTTACCAATTGGGAAACCAGCACCTACCACTGTCCTAGAGGACTTGAACTAAAAATTTTTTTGTCAGTGGGAAGATTCCTGCTGATCCTAGGGCTCTTTGAGATGCTCTGCCACATAAAACATGGAACAATTTGGCCACAGTTGTTTGGAAAATGGAATGTAGCATTTTGCATTAACTTCTGTTTTATGCTACACCCCACACAGAACATATTGCAATAGTTAGCTAATATTTACTGGGGGTGTATCTCAGCAACTAGTGTCACATTGGAAAGAACATGCAAAGCAGAAGTAGATAGAAACCAGTTTTTTTTTCCTACACAGATGCCCCACAGCAGTAAGTCCAGTAAGACATGAAAGAAAGATGCTATCAATCAAAAAGGAAAGGTGTAGCTTTGCATTAGTTGTCGTCTTCTCTTCTTCTCCTTGCTTACTCACAGATAAGGCTAGGTTACAACAAGGTTGGTCTTCTACCACCACCATTACACCGAATCACAGAATCACAGAATTGTAGGGTTGGAAGGGACCTCCAGAGATCACCAAATCCAACCTCCCTGCCAAATCATTCTCCCTCGCCCAGGTTGCACAGGTAGGTGTCCAGGCGGGTCTTGAAAGTCTCCAGAGAAGGAGACTCCACCACCTCTCTGTGCAGCCTGTGCCAGTGCTCTGTCACCTGCACTATGAAGAAGTTCCCACACACATTTGTGCAGAACTTCCTGTGCCTCAATTTGTGGCCATTTCCCCTTGTCCTATCACTACACACTGCTGAGAAGAGTCCAGCCTCATCCCTTTGCCTTCAACTCCTTTAGATATTTATAGACAAGGATCACATCCCCTCTGAGTCTCCTTTTCTCAAGGCTGAACAGACCCAGGTCTCTCAGCCCCTCCTCATAAGGGAGGTGTTCCACATCCTTTATCATCTTTGTAGCCCTTCACTGGACTCTTCTGAGGAGATCCCTGTCTTTTTTGTACCAGGGAACCCAGAACTGGACACAATACTCCAGGTGAGGTCTCACCAGGGTAGAATAGAGGGAGAGGATCCCCTACCTTGACCCCCTGGCCACACTCTTCTTAATGCACCCTGGGATCCCATTGGCCTTCTTGGCCACCAGATCACACTGCTGGTTCATGGCCAGCCTGTCATCCACCAGGACACCCAGGTCCCTCTCCTCAGAGCTCCTCTCCAGCAGGTCATCCCCCAACCTGTACTGGTACATGCAGTTATTCCTCTCTAGGTGCAAGATTCTGCACTTGCTTTTGTTAAACCTCATCTGCTTCCTTTCTGCCCAACTCGCCAGCCTGCCCAGGTCTCACTGATTGGCAGCACAGCCTGCCAGCATGTCAGCCATTCCTCCCAGCTTTGTATCGTCAGCAAACTTGCTGATGGTGGACTCTATCCCCTCATCAAGGTCACTGATGAAAATGTTGAACATTACACGTTACTGCATATCATTATACTCCAACCATATTTGAAATAGTACTCTACTGAATGAAGAAAGTGCCCAGCCGCCCAAACAGCTAAATAATCTTATTTCTCCAAGTATCAAACAAGCAAACTCCACTCTGATGTTTTCAAGTGTGCCTCATACAGGTAGCACTTTTCTCCTTATGCACAATATCTTGTCCTTACCACTCATCAGTGAATGTTATTTAGGTCTCCTAAAAGCCTGCTTTTACCTGCGTTACTACAGATCAGTAACATTCTCGTGCAATGAATTTTGTGACAACAAGAGACTACAGGTTTGCCCACCTATATGAACATTTGCATGTTCAAACCCTTCTGCTGTAAATCTCTAAGAGCTGATGTGCTAATAATTATTCCAGCTACACTGATGCCTTCAGAAAGCATGCCACCTGAGTTAATAGCTTCACAGTGAAGTGGTGGTGACATGAGAGTTCAGTCAGGCCTCTGACTCTTATACCATCCTATGGTACTTTATATCTGTATCCTAAGTTGCTAATATGAAGAGATAAAAAGTCCACAGGAGCAGTGAAGTGTCATAGACCTATTTCCTCTTTCAGGTCGTTGGAAACCTTTCTGTGTCAGTGCTGACATTCAACTAAGTCTAGCATGAATGTTAGAAAAAAAAGTTTGAAGAGACATACATTTCAACTAACTGTCTCTTGAAGAAACAAAAAAACCTTCTAAGATACAATACAAGAAGAAATAGGAAATAGGCCTGAGATTTTAAGGGAAGAAAAGCGATGTGGAAGAGAAGGAGGGAGGACAAGTCTTTCCCACAGGCTATAATATTTTAGAAGAGGTACAGTGTTAGATCTGGGGAGCTTCTTGGTCCCCTTGTTTTATTATTGTGTTTTGAAACAGCCATTTATAGAAGAGATCTATGTTGTACACTGCTAATTTCTAACACATGTCTCATACTTGGCAAACAAGGCAACTTGGGAATGACATTTTCCAAATAATCAGCACCATCACCAAAAAGTGCCTGTGTCTTTGCTTTGGGCTTAATAATATGTTTATTTGTTTGTTTGTTTTTTCCCTAAACAAGATAGCTTTCTCACGCCAGTGCCAAATGGAATGCATTAAACTTTAATGATGGTTCAGAACATCGTGGGCTTCAGACGCAGGGCCAGTGGTGTGAGAGCGCATCTTGGACCTTAGGACAAACAGCTGCATGTGTACCAGTCATAGACGCTGCTCAGCAGAGGGGCCTCTGGGCATTGACTACAGTACAAATAATGCACTGGAGCAGCATGCTTTGGCAAGTCCAGCCTGAGAATTTGCAGAGATCTGGGAGTCAATCGCAAAACACTCTGCAAGATGCATTCCCCAGAGAAAGCTGTGGAGAACAAGGGTAGTGTAGGACGTGGAAGCAGCCAGTTTATGGCCCAACAAAGAGCCCCAAACAGACGGACTTTATTTTATTTTTTACATGCACACCACGTATGAAATATCTGCCTCACTTTCCTCTCAACATATACACGCCAATATATAGATAGGTACTACACTACCACACTGATAGAGATAACACAGAAGGCGTGCAGCCCTGTGGCTCCTTTGCCTTCTCCAGAAAGTATAGCACTGTAGTAAGCAGTGCAGGAAATGCTCTGGTTGCTTACTTCTGCCCACTTGTTCCCAGCAAATCAGTGCTCAAACCCTTGATCCTTTGAACAGACATATACAATAGCCAGGGAATGTAGATAAACCGCTCATCTATTCTTTGGTCTCCCTACCTGCCATTTAACTCTCATTGATGCAGAAAAGAACACACTTGTGAAATACACAGATCTGAGGGTATGTCTAGGACACTCCAGCTACTCTGGGACAGAGACCATTACATTTATTTGTTTACTATGTTTTACATTTAGCCTAACTGAGATTTTCAATATTCCATTCAACAGAACGGAACAATACAGCCAAGCATCTGCTATGGGAAGACCCACTGCATAAAGCACATAGCTTGGAGGCAGGATTAGCACTATAGTAGAGGAAGCAGGCGAGGAGTCAGTATTGTCACTTATCAGGACAGGAAGCATAGATTTCAAGTGTTGGAGTAATAGTGGACACAGGGATAATGCCAAACATCTACCAAAAGTGCAGAGGGTTATGATCGGGATTTACCTCATTCATCGTGAAACTTCCAAAAGTTTGGTCCATGTGCATTGTTCTGGCTATCTGTGTAGAAACTCCTATAGAGCACTTTAGCTTCAACAGCTCAGGCTGTGCCCCTCTCCAGGGCCACTCCAAATCTGGCCTTACCAGGGCAGTGGTAGGATAACTTCCCTCAACCTGCTGGCCATGTTCTTTTCAATGCAGCCCAGGATATCACTGGCCTTCTTGGCCACTAGGGCACACTGCTGGCTCATGGCCAACCTGTTATCCACCAGGACATCCAGGTCCTTCTCTTCAGATCTCCTCTCCATCAAGTCAACCCCTAATCTGTACTGATGCAAGTGGTTATTCCTTCCCAGGTGTAGGACTCAACATCTACTCTTGTTGAACTTCATCAGGTTCGTCTCCATCCAATTCATCAGCCTATCTAGGTCTCATTGAATGCAGCACATTCTTCTGGTGTGTCAGACACTCCTCCCAGCTTTGTATCATCACCTAATTTGCTGAAGATGGGCTCTATCTCATCATCCATGTCACTGATGATGTTAAACAAGACCAGACCCAGCACAAACCCCTGGGGAACACATGTAGTTACAGACCTCCAACCAGACTGTGCCGGTAATCACAACACTGAGCTATGCCAGTCAACCAGTTCTCAATCCACTTCATTGTCCACTCATCTATCCCACTCTTCCTAAGTTTATATATAAGGATGTTATGGGAAACAGTGTCAAAAGCCTTGCTGAAGTTAAGGTAGACAATATGTGTTGCTCTTCCCTCATCTACCCAAGCAATCATGACAGGGCAATCAGAAAACTACATTCTACAATTAAGCTTCCCACATATGCCTTTCTTCCTGCTGGGGATGATGCTCCTGGTGTGGCTCCATGCTCTTGCCATTACCTTTCCTACACTGATCTTGAACCTATGGCCTTGCTTCTGTGGAGCAAGGCTAATAGTGTGTGTTTTGTCAATGCAAGCACTCTTCCTTTAAATTAACTGTATGCAAATGTCTGCTGTCCTTAACTTAAAGCTTATGTTTCAAACACATTGCAGACTGGATGTAATGGCTGCTGATTAGCTGGCTTACAATCTACTTGAAAAAGGTGCACTGTTAGCCTAATCCAACATGATGTGTGAAAAGACAAGGATTATCTGTAGATCATTTGTTGAGCATCATTAGCTTTCTGTCATAATGGTTTATTTCTTGAAATATATTGATTCTTACACCTTAAAAATAAGCACTCTATTTGAAATATCTACTAACTTTTCGGTGCAAATTTACCTTCCACACTTTGTTTTCCCTTATCTTTAGTCAGCTCTTTATATCCCGTGTATGAACTCTGAGAAGATCTAGCAACCTTAAAAGACTACTTCTGGCAAGAGATGAAAAATCAGATAACACTGTGTCATACATACCAAACTGATGGACTGCATTTTCACAGTGTTACATTTCTCCTAAAATAGTTTTCAAAGAGAAAAGGTACATTCCCCTGGAAAGTTCAGGATTCACAAAAATCTCAGCTCCCACACATTAAATAAAAGCAACACTCTCCCTTTTAATGCTTCTGAGAATAGAGCTCAGTTTTGTACAAAACAAGGGCCCTACACCCCTGCTCTGGTGAGGACTGCCAGTCTCTAAAAAGGTATTGCCCTGTAGGAAGAGAATGGGGCAGGACAGAAGGACCACAGATAGATAGAAGCTCTGCTGTCATCTATTTAGCTAATTCTATGATTCTAAAGTACAATGAGATAATTCCCTACCACACCCATTTGAATCACTTGTTTTTGCATTTTATCAAAATTCTCAGTAGTTTAAAACCAGAAAGATCCCTGTAGATATCTAATCTATTCTGCATTCTTTTCAACTGTTTCCTCACCATTTTCTGCTCCATGCCTCCCCTTCTGAGCTTTTTTTGTCCTCTACAGAGGCCTACTCTTTCCACAATAAGGTTAGCCGCCATTGCTGTAGGTATAGCTCTTGACATCCAAACCTGTTCTCCTTCTTACACCACATAAAAGTCGCAGCTAAACTACAGAAAAAATAGAGGGGTGGAAAACCTGGTAGAGTGCATGGCATCAAAGTGCTAGGAGAACAAAACTTAAATGACAAGCCCTTAATAATTCACCTGTGACTATTTTTCTAAATTCTTACACACTCTGGCGTGAAATGACTGTATTTTACTGTGTTACATTTGACACTTAAACTCTGGCCTTTGGTATTAATGAGAATGCCCTTCGTCTATAGCTGCTTTTTCTCCTTTTCTTTGATTCATTAGTTGTTTACTGCAGGCTATTAACAACCTGAGAACTAGCTTTAATCCAGAGCCAGAGTCTTTAAATATAATACATCATCAACAGGTAATTATTCACTTTGAACTCTTTCCTCCTTTTTTCTTAGCCCTGTGAGGTGATGTCTGGGGCTTTAAAGAATTGTAACAGAGTTCTTCCATCAAAGCATTAAAATTAGTAACACAAATGTCAAGAAGCTAATTTGCAAACACAAGGATGGCCAATCTTTTTTTTTCTCTCTCTCTCTCTCTCTCTCTCTCTCTCTCTCTCTCTCTCTCTCTCTCTCTCTCTCTCTCTCTCTCTCTCTCTCTCTCTCTCTCTCTCTCTCTCTCTCTCTCTCTCTCTCTCTCTCTCTCTCTCTCTCTCTCTCTCTCTCTCTCTCTCTCTCTCTCTCTCTCTCTCTCTCTCTCTCTCTCTCTCTCTCTCTCTCTCTCTCTCTCTCTCTCTCTCTCTCTCTCTCTCTCTCTCTCTCTCTTTCTTTCTTTCTTCCTTCCTTCCTTCCTTTCCTTTCCTTCTTTCTTTCTGCTACAGCTCTGGAAAGCTTTTGATGCTTTTGCAACAGCAATTGCTTGACAATTCATACTTAATTAATGGGTAACTGTACTATAAATACTCTCTACTGTAAGTTCACTAGGAACCTTTGCCCCCTTCACCCATGCTCATCAGGACTTTATTTCAGTCATCCCATTCAGTCATTTGAGCAGCCAGCTCAGAAATCAAAATGTGTACATTAAAATTCAGGACCTGCACCTCTAAATATACATAAGCACATGTTCATGGCATTGACTCCTGATGTCTTTGAGTCGGGTTCTCTGGCTTCATTTCAGGAAGGTCTTTAAGACCATGATTAAGTGCTTCTGAACTTAAGACTTTCCTAAGTGCTCTCCAATACTGGCATATGTTTCCTGAACTAAGATCTTTGTGTGAACACTTGCAGAAATGCTGGGGCCAATCCCAGATGCACAGAGAAACACATTAGGTAGGGTATATGCAACAACTTGCCTCCACAGACCCCACAGAAAGGCAGTCTGTGCTGCCTGCAGTACGGTGTACTTTCACCTGAGGCATTTCTTAGTCTTGGAAAGTCAAGTTCATAACATCATAGTGAACTCCTGAGATGCTGTTGTTGTTGTTGTTGTTGCAGTGCTCTCCTTCAGTCTTTTCTGCAGAATTTTATAATTTTGGAAATTATTTCTAGGGATGTTTAGAAACCAAGGAGCAGCTGGCCCATGAATGCAAAACAGCTGCATTTATTGAGTGCCTCCTCTGCTCAACATCCTTATATCCAGAAGTCACAGTTGACTGTAAAGTGGGGTGCTCTGAGAAGTGGCTTCCAGCAAAAGTGGCACCGAGTATGTGGATTTTTAAAAGATTTCCTTACACACTTGCCTGTCTTTCAGTACATAGGCAGTAAGTAGTAAATACACAATGCACAGCAGCAGACTACTGCTCCCCCCAAATCCCAGGAGATACCAGCAGAATAAGCAATGTGATTCAGGCACTCGGCTTCCGTATCTGGCCATATTGATCGCAACTGCATGATCAGAAAGCACTGAAAGGAAACAGTAGCTTCCTCACATGCACGTGAAGAAGCCAAGAGACAAGTTTTCCACCAGGCTTGCATTCTTAAGTAGGTAAGTGAATTATGGAAGAAATGTTGCATTCACCATTTAGGTCAGCTGATACCACCAGCAAGTGGCTGGTGGCTGACTCAAAGAGGAATAAGCCAGCAAGAATCTGGAGCCGTGCAGGAAGGCAATGCTGACTGCTCCTCATCTTCTCTTGGTAAGTAATCCACAAAGCCATGCGAGAAATGTGCTCTCACTGTGAAGTTACAATTATGAAAATTAAGCAGACAATGAACAACATACTTGCTTTTGAGGAAGATGTAAAAGCTTCTCCAGACTGAAAAGCAACAGCTAAAAAACTTTTATCTTTGCTAGCATCATAAAAAAGGTTGTAAGCTGAATATGCTACAAAGTTACTGCCTTCGTCCCTCTATCTCTGTCTGTGATGTCTTTTAATTGAAAAAACCTGTTGGCTTGAGTTCTTAAAACCCCAGATAAAAGCTTTGATTTGTTAATTAAATTTTTACTGCTATCTGCATTTGATATCTCAGGCAAATTATATCCGTTTGCAACAACAAAAAAGTCACATCAAAGGAGAACTCCACCTCCATGACCTGTAATTACAGAATTTACTACCCGGTGACACTGACTGCAAGATGCACCTGCCAGGCAGCCCTGATGTACTACCTACACCTAAAACAAAGCTGCTTCATTGAACCAGGGTGAGCCATCATATGCCAGACAAACGGGTTGTATTTAGTAAGGAGATGGCCCAGTGCATTGGCAGGAACTTCTGAAAACAAGGTTTTTTTCTGTTACCACACTAAATATGGGAGGAGGGTGAGCTTCCCAGAGAAAGGCAGAGCTAGGATAAAAGGGAAAAGAGAATGGGAAGATAAATGGAATTTCAAAAGGAGGGCAGAAAGACAAAAGAAATTAAAAATCAATTAAGAGGTTGAAAAGGAAAAATGATAAAAGCTACTACACATGTAAAGAAAACAGTATTAGTAAGAATAGGGAAGGAAAAAGAAGGGAAAGAAGAGTTAAAGCAAGAAAGGAAAACAGGCTAGAGATCTGCAGGAATCAAATTTTTGTAGATCCACCATTCTCACCTTCAAACACAACCACAGGCAACACAGAAACTCCAAATTTGTGTCAGTGCACTCTTTGGCTCTTATTTGTTTTACTTGACATTTTGAAACAAAACTTAGGAGCCTTCCTATGGCCCCAGAAATTGTTATTAGTTTTTATGTTTGGGAAACAAAACACAAAGAATGAAAATACAGTAGCACACTGAATGGGCTTGATGGGTAGGAATTTTCCCCGGAGTCATGAATGAATGGCAGACATCCATAAAACAGAATAAGCAAAATAAATTTGTTAGGGAAACCAATATGGTAAATTCCTGCCAGAAGTCTTTTATCAATACTGCTTCAGTGATGGCAGGGACTTCCAAGCTGGGAGCCAAAAGATACCTAGTTTAGTTGTCTCATATAGGTCATGGTGTGAGGCAAACCTTCATGCAGAAATAAATGAATAATAAAATAATAATAATTTAATATACTGTTGATTTTTCATTTCATCCTGATTTTTTTATCTACTCTTTTTTTATTTTTTTTTTTTCTGTAGGCCTAGGATTTTGCTTCTCACATTCCTTTGGCCTCAGGGAACTCTAATTAGACATCACTGAAAAGCATGGGGTGAGGTATATGGTGGGGTAAAGAGTCTGTAAACATCAAAGCCTTTCTCTGTTTTCATTGGGACTTCAAAATACTGCTGAAATATTTGCTAAACCCAGCTGATGTGAAGTCTCTGGAACACCAAACTGAAAAGCCCAGGGAACAGCAACCTAGGTTTGCAAACTGGAGTGCCTAGGCACTCCTGACAATTTCCATACCCCAAAACAGGACATCATCTGGAGCATGTCCAGAGATGGGCAGCAAAGCTACAAATGATCTGGAGCACAAATCTTGTTCCTATGGGTAGCAGCTGAGAGAACTGGAATTGTTCAGCCTGGAGAAAAGGAGGCTCAGGGGAGACCTTACAACTACCCTGAAGGGAGGCTATGGCAAAACAGGGCTCAGCCTCTTCTCCCAGGTAACAGTGACAGGATGAGAGGGAATGGTCTTAAGTTGCACGAGGGGAAGTTCACATTGGATATTAGGGAAAATTTCTGCTCAGGAGTGGTGAGGCACTGGCACAGGCTGCCCAGGGAGTTGGTGGAATCACCATCCCTGGAGGTGTTCAAGAACTGTGTGGATGTGGCACTGAGGGACATGGTTATTGGGCATGCTGTGATGGGCTGACAGGTGGACTAGATGATCTTAGTGGTCTTTACTAACCTTGATGACTATAATTTGCCAATAGTCTGTTGTCTAGTGTGCTATCTGAGCTGTCTTCAGTGGCTTTTTCACCGAGGCAACACAGCTTTTCTTGGCATAGTCTTTGCAGCTGAAGACTGGGTGAGGACAGGCACTGCTCAGGTCCCAACATTAGCATCCCTCTTTTCAAAACTGCCTTAGAAATGGCAGCCCTGCACTGAGACCATGGCCTCTCTGGGTTTTGTTACTGTATCAAGTTAAATCAAGAGCAACATGAAATATTTATAAGGGGTAAGAGGAAAATGTCACTTGTGGTTGGTATGGGCATCTCAGTGGCAGAAAGCAGTGAAAGGCTAGAAGCCAGCACTAGTCTTGTTGTTGGGAACTACAGGAGTCAGTAGCTGTCACACCATGGTTTAGGGAGTCTTTAAGCCAGAAGTACTGACAGTCTCTGCTCCGGGAATTTCCCAAAACCCAGAGGTGTTGCACGAGGGTGAGAACTGACCTGGTATTCTAGCTGCCATTTTTCCATTACAATGAAGGCTCTGAGTGAGGGGATGCTCTCCTGATGCTCGGGGAACCTGGGAGATTTTGGGTGTTTGGAAGCAGGTGAAGTGCGCCCTGTAGAGGATACGGACTGAGGCGACACTCAAGAAAACAGCACGTAGGTATGAATAAGGCGTGTGGTGAAGCTGTCAAGAGAATACGTTTTCAGTCAAATAGAAACACATATGCACTCACCTTAGCTGGATTCAGCCTGATGCCATGAAGTGGGACAAAATTATCATCAGATTAATAAGGGTCCGGGAAAAAGTGAAAGGACTTACAAAACCTCCGCAAAACATCACTGAAGTGCATCTGAAGTGTCATTTTGCAAGAGTAGTAAAGTATTTTTCAATTCCACAAAGAGCGAAGGAGCAGAAACACAAACATTGACTTTCCAAATATTGTAAGTAACATCAAAGGGCAGTCAGTAACAGTATTAGAAGGACCAAACACAAGCTTGTCAGAAGCAGGAGTCCCGCTCCTTAAGTGAAGAGGTCTCTACCTAAATTGTGTGGAGAGTCCTAGATCACACTGGACAAGTATGAGCTGGTCTTCCATTTCTAAAAGAGGCCACTGCTGGGCACCACTACAGATGTCTGGGGCTCTTGCATGAAGGTTAAACAATGGAGACTATAGAATCATAGAATGACTTAGGTTGGAAGCTAAGCTTAAAGCCCACACAGCACCACCCTGTGCTGTGGGCAGGGCTGCCATCCACCAGTTCAGCTGCCCAGGGCCCCATCCAAACTGGCCTTGAGCACCTCCAGGGATGGAGCACTACAGCTTCTCTGGGCAGATGTGCCAGCACCTCACCGCTCTCTGAATTTCTTCCTAACATCTAATCTAAACTTCCCATCTTTTAAAGCTGCTTCCCCTTGTCCTATCACTATTAGATCATGGGAAAAGTTTGTCTTCCTCCTACTTTCTTTATAAACTTTGCTCAAGTGCAGATTTACTCTTGCTCTGTGATGGGGTCAAGACGGTTAAACTCTACTTGTCCAAAAGGGCAGGGACTGAATTCATACTGGTTTCCTACCATCCAAGCATTGGTTTCCATGCCCAGTAAGCCAGTCTCTTTGTACCCAAAGCAAGCCAACATGTGAGCAGCACTGATGTCCAGGCATTTCAGAGTGGTGCTAAATTCATAGCTAACAAAGCAGAGTCAGACAGAAACTGAAGTAAAAATTACTCACACTGAGAGAGAAAAACTTCAGAGCTGCTAGCAGGATTTGGAAACAGTTTTCATTGACAAGATCTCTCTTTTTAGTGGTCAAATAGTTAAGGAAAGAGTGACATGAGTCTACCTCCCACAGCTGTCACTAGTCACACTGTGTTTAAAAAGCCATGACTAAGAGAAATGAAAAGCACTGAAAAGCTGTTGCACAGCATTTAAAGCCATTGCAGTTCAGTTATGAAAATGTATCTGAAGTCTGTTTGACTAAAACCAGAACACTATGATCCTTGTTTACCAAGTAAAACAAACACCCCATATGGCAGGGGGAAATGATCCATGGACACAAGTCTTTACAAGCCTCCTCATTACGGGGAGATCAGAGTGTGCTGTGTATGTCTATCATTTTCTCAGGGCTTTTTTTTGTCCTTCTCCTGCTTTTTGTCACTGGCCCTGACTTCCTGTCTGCTTTCTATTTACAGTTGCAACAAGGAGGGACAAAACCATACAGCATTACATTGGAATGGGACAGAAACAAGGATTGAAGCGTGAATGAAAATTAAATTGAGGAATTTCTTGCCGACACACTGGCTCATATGAAAAGAGGACATATATAGGTATATCAAATTCATAGTTTTGAAGCAAAAACCTTTACCTTGAAGTCCAGCATATAGATGCTGTATTCACAGAAGAGAAAGTAAAACAATTTGATACAGGGGACAGTTTGGGAATATTTTCCTCTCATCACAGATAATGTGTCTTAATTCAGTTTTGCCTGCTCTGTTCCATTACTTCTATCCTAAACCAAGCTAGGCTTTTAATTTTGTAATTCTTTCTCAGAAGTCTATTATCTGTAACCCTGCTCAGAATCTCCCAGCAACTTCCCTGCTGCATTAACAGTTTCCTTCTTTCCACTAAGGCACTGGTCAACACCTGGCTTCCTCTCAGGTGTAGAATTACATCACTGATGAGAGCCTGGACTGTCTCCTCCTCTCACCAGCCATTCACACACTTTTACCTTCCCTGACAAGACCCTCCCCCAAGTGAGACTCTTCTCCTCATCATTCATTTCTGACACCTACTGGACCTTCCTGTGCTGGTAAAAGGATTGCTGAGCACCTCAATGTACACCCCTGAAATAAGGCTTTACCCCCCTTTCCATCCTGTTTATTGAAATTTAGTGTTTCATCCAAGAGCAGCTTCTGCATGCACCTTCATCACAACAGCTGGTGGGTACAGCAGCTCTCTCTGCCATACTTCCTCCCCCTCTTCCTCACCTGCCTTCAGCTTTCAAATCCCTAAGGTACTCCTTCTCCACTTTAAATCTTCCCTGGTTGCAACTGCAGACTGTTCAGCTGCTCTACAGCATATTGTGTTGAATGAAGATTCATGAAAATATTGAGGACTGGGAGAAAAGATGTGAATAAACAGCTGAGATTTTCTATCCAGACCCAGATTTACCTATTCAAGCTTCAGGAGAAAAACAACAGTTGATATTACAACAGCAATTTGGCATATGTGCTTCATTGCTTATCAGGTTGTTTGCTCAACAAAGAAAGTGCTACAGGGGGTCATTTCATCAGGAGAAGGCTCAGAAAACCTGGAAGTCTTTGATAAAAATCTTTTAAATGACATAGTCAGTGGTCAGATTGAGTATCTGTGGCCGTGAATAAGAACATATTAAAATGGCATGGGAAGCTGAATCTGTGATTGATCTCCCAACAATTACCCTGTTTTCGGAACTTCTCCATATCATTTAATGAGGTGATTTCAATGTTCTAATAAAACATGGCAGGGGAATGTTTCCAGATGTCCAGTGGGTAAGGAAACAAATGCTTTTCTCCAACCATAGTCTGCATATTAAACCAAATGACATAATCTTCTGACTGAACTACTCTTCTGTCCTAATTACAGAGAAAGAAGGCATTGAAAAGTCATGAGATTATGAAAAATCCTTTCAAAGTTTATCAGTTTTATACAAAACTGAAATCCTCCTCTGCTAATTTCTTGGCATAAAACTCATTCATTTCACAAGCACTGAAATATCTCCTTTTACAACAAACCTAAAACTAAAATTTGTTACTTACTCTTCCATTAGAAATAAAAACGTTGTTACTCATACACCATGATTTAGTTCTTTGTATCTTAGCACTGCAGAAGGGTTACCTTCTGATATAAGGCTAGCCTTTAAACTACACTTTGAGAACACAAGAAGAAATCATAATATGATAAAAAAAGTTGAGGACATTGGGAACCAGGCTGGGTCAGACTACTTGTCCAACACGCCTTACAGCTTGCACCAGGAGGTCACTGGCATTCCCAACCACATGTCCAGCAGTATTTCAGCCTGAATATTGATTTAACTATTTTTCATTCACGAAGGTCTTCAGCAACCACTGGTCTGAATTCCCTACTTTAAAGAACTCGTATCAGAGTGTTCACATGACATATCACCAGATCCATACCTGCAGTTGATATATATGTACTGTATATGAGCAAACAGCCAATGAACCATGTTGGAGAATACCTGTGAATAGCCCTGGCCTCTCTCAGGCCCTTGTTAGGTAACCATGCATTCTGATGCATGGACCCAGCACTTTCCCCAAGTTCGCCAGACCTGTTTTTTCAAACTGTCCCTCAATCACTTAGGGTCATCTTCATGCTTTGCGAAGTGTTTTGATACCAAGTATCTCAGGGATTTTGGAGTGCTTGCATACCCGCCTTGCATGAAGAAAGCTGACACCTTGAAAGTGAGGAGCAAAATTACCCTCTTCATTAGCTCTCCCTTCATTGCATGTAATGTGGGACGGTGACATAAAACTGCTTCGGTACAGGACCCATGTCTCTATTTTATGTCCACTTGAGAGTGGATGGTTTGTCTCTGTCTGCATTCACCCATCGAGAGCAAATAAAAACTCAACTAATCCCTGACAGCTGAGGTCACAGCCAGTCTTGATTTCAGTGAGTTCTCTTAGCTGAGAAAAAAGGGAGAAAGGGTGGCTCCCTTAACCCTCTCTGCTCTGTAAATATTCTTGTTAGCTTTCAGCTATCACAAAAGCATATTCCACATCACATATGGCAAATATTGACCAGATATTGACCTTTGTTCTATTCACACAATAGTCAGTAATGCTTTCAGTCCTCTAGGTTAGCTATGTTTGGATGTGGAAGGCCTATACTGACCTTTGAAAGATTAGAGAGGAGGAAGAGAATACTTGGAACTGTCAATATTTTACCTTGTGCAGTTAGGTGGGTGCCACAGCTCAGAGCAGTAGCCCAGGGGGTTATTTTTTTTCCATGCCTTTGAAGGTTGTATCAATTAAACAAGCTGAAGTATGTGATCAAGCTTATTTTAAAAACAGTAAAAAGTGATGCCGAAAGCAAACTTTGAGCATGAAGTGTTTGTCATACCCAGGCAGCTTGAAATTATAGAATATATTTACCCAGGTTGCTCTCTTTAAATGTTGCCAAAGGGTGTGAAGGCCAAGATGCAGATTGAACTTCCTTGTCTCTACCCTGCATATGATAAGGGTGATGTGACCTAGATGATAATACACAAAGAACAATAGCATGGGTTTTGCCTACCAACAGTCTTCATTTGATTGCCTTTCTGATTAACTCTAGTGATTCGTGAGCACTTAACAAATGGGGAAGTTGTGAAATCTGATCTTCTGAAGCTGAAATCCGTCTTCTCTTTTGGTGCATAACAGGTCTGCCATCCCACCTTAGGCTACAGCCTGCACGTTTTACTACCAGAAAACACAGAACTGACTACTCCTCATCCTTGCAGGTGTTTGTCAGCAGATATGCATTCCCTAAAAAAAACTAGATCTGTTATTTTTTCATAGTGCTTTTCTGACTTATTGGCACGTCAATGCCATTGTTACTGTGCAATATAAGAGCTGTACCATTTTCTCCATTAATTAACTTCAGCTGAGTTAGTGATTCATCATGAGCACTTTTCTCTATCTAGGAGGGCAGAGGTGGAATGATTAAAGGACAAAGAAATATATCAATGCAAGAAGATATGCAAAGATAATATATAGAAGAAATATAAAGAAATGTAAAGAAATATATCAATTTCGTTTCTCATCCAAGCTAAGGGGGAGATCCACACTCTTCCCACAACACTACCTTCACATCTAGGGCCAGCCTTGTTGTCCCTGTGTATTTCAGTGACACTGGCATCCACACACAAGGGATGAAGGGACTGTCTAATTTTTGTGAAGAAGTAAGCTTCTGAGCTTCCTCAGTAATAATCATTAGGGAAAACTGTAAGTGTCGTACTTACCATGGATACAACCCCAGGCTGCATGCAGCACTTAACTCCCACCATTGCACCATATGCCCGCCAGTTACCTTAATTTTTACCTTCCTTTTCAAATCTGTGAGGGCTCTGAAGATGTTCACCATTTATAGCTTTATTTCAAAAGGAGCTGACTTTTAAGGAGGCTGGGGTCATACCTTTGGGGAAAAAAAATGGCTGTCCTGCTTGAAGTACTTTCTTCTTTCGCTTGCAGTGCAAACATCCCAAATTTACACCTACATCAGATCGAGTGGGCTTTGCAGTGCACACCATTCCTCTGTTCTTAGATATGATACCTATTCATAAGTTTCTCTATGCACCAGCATACTCCATTACTTCTGAGTTTCCTTCTGCTGTAATTCCCTGCTATAACCACAGGCAGTTAGACTAATAGAGCAGCAACCAGGAAGCATGTGGGTGTGAAGAGAGGAGAAAATATATAAAAATACAAAAGGAATTAAAAGCAACTTTCAAAAAAAAAATAAAAATAAAAAATGGCTTAGATTAAAGAAATTGTTTATATTAATTTGTAGGTAATTTGAAGTGACAACACAAAATCAGTTAAAATACAGGTGGAAGACTTTTAATATGTAGGGAACAAAACAAGGAATATGGCTGTCATTAGTGAGGAACACAAGAAACTGGAAGCAGTCAATCTGAAATTGTTCAGAAGATTGCAGAGTAGTGTATATGTTAGTTTTCTTAATGTTTTAGTCACGAGAGAGTACATGAACTTGCAACTTCATAAGGAGACAATGATGAAAAGGAATAGCATAGCAGAAACCATGATGAAAGAGGAAAAGTTGTATTAGCATGAAAATGTCCGGAGTACTTTCCTTAACGTAACAAGTACAATTAAAAGTCATCCCACTAATGAATTAAATACTTCCCACATTTACAAAACAACCTACTGTAAGGGAAACTGTGCACTGAATAAACATTCATCCCCAAAGATTTGCTTTATTAAAAGCTTTCTGTGAAAAGCTCTAAAGAATTTCAACAAAACAGTTCAGAAATCTTCAGGGATATCTTGTGCCATGCCTCAAACAAGACCCCAGGGAAAAAAATTAGAAAACATTAAGATTGATGAGATAAGAGTGATCCTGCAATTACACAACACCTCAGGAGAGGTACACCTTTCGCAGTGCACAGTTGAAAATCTATCATCGGCATCAAAGAGAACTGTGTATAATAGCAAGAACAGAGAACTCCAAACAAAGCTGAGAGCCATACAGGAAAAGTGGTGGTGTGATAAAGCAGAGGAAATCCAGCTGCATGCTGATAAGCATGAAAGGGTTTTGCGAGTCAACATGAAGAGGTCCCAGTCTGATGACTGTGTTCCAATAATGAGCAAATTGCTTGCTACCTTCAGCCCTGGTCAGACACCTTGAAGAAAAGGCTGAAGACTGTTGTTTGCCACAGCCTGTGTTTGTCCTGCCCTCAAGTCGCTAAATATTTAGCCAAGTCACTAAATATTCACCTCAAAGTCTCTAACTCAGTTTAGAGTGCTGTGGGAACTTTGATGTTACTATTCGTTTCAACAAGATGGAAGTCAAGTCTCAACTTTCCATTGCTGAACTGCAAGGGCCTCTGGTATTACTGCGCATGGATAATCACAGTTCAGAAATCTAAATAAAACCAATGTTAACAGCCACCATCCTCAAAGTGACTTTTCCCTCTTCAACTCAAACACTACAGTAGGAGTTCACTGTGCGTGCAAGGAGTGAAAAATTGACACCTTCACTCACATGAAAGGACTTGCATGATTACTATCACTCATTCTTTTTCTTATTTATTTTTCTGTTTTATCTCTGTCACGATAAAATTGTGGTGATTCTTAGGACTTTAAAATAGCAGCAAAATGCATTAACTTTCAATGGCTCAATAACTCAAATTCAAAGTGGGGATAAATGGAGGCTATTATGTAACGGAATAAGATATTAAGGAAAGTGATAAATGTGTCATACATTTACATTTTTTAGATCATTTCATATTATCTTCCTAAGAGAGGTAATTTAACAAAAGTTTGCTGGATTCTGTAATGGAATTACACAACAATATTCCTCGGTCTGTAAAAGCTTAAAATAAAATTCTTCAATGGTTATTAAAATTGTTTCCAAACTGAAATGTAAATGTTTTCAGTGAGTTAAACTGCTGCCCACACACAGCCCAGACCTGCAGTGAAGTAAAACTTTAATGGTGGATAGGCAAAGGCCCTCTGCGGTAGGGAGAAATGTGCTATAGTCAATCAAGGAACTGAGAGGTCAGGACTTGCAGCTACTAATCACAAGCATGAATATATCTAGCATATATTTAATGAGTACACAAGGAATTTGCTTTGTTCTGTCACTTACTGGAAGCCCATATGGGATATTCCTTTGACTCTGAGTCACCATTGCAAGGAAAAAATCAACTTTATAAAATCATACCTCTTCACTCTACAGGAATTATTTCCATATGCTGTGGGATTCAAAATACAGCATCATATAACAGAGAGTCGTTAGAATACATACATTCTGCGGAAAACCTTAGTTCTATAAAGAGTTGTGTAATAAAAGGAAATTAAGGAGAGAAGTTTTGTATACAGTTAACTGTTGGTCCTCTGAAATAAAACCTTAAGTTCTTCTGGCAACTTCAGATTGTTCTGATCAGAGATGGGAAAACGTGCGGATTTTTCAAGGAATACTCATATAAATGAGGCCAAATGGAGGAAGAAATTCTTTACTGTGAGAACAGGATGCTCAGAGAGATTGTGGATGGCCCCTTCCTGGAAGCATTCAAGACCAGAATGGATGTGGCTTTAAGCAACCTGGCCTAGAGGGAGGTGTCCCTGCCTGTAACAAGGGGCTGTAACTAGATGATCTTAAACATCCCTTCCAGCCCAAACCAACCTATGATTCTACGATTCAATGAAAAAGAACCTTAAGGATAAATTTACCCATGCATCTACAGCACAAGAAAAACAAAAACAAGTAATATCTTGATATCATTGTATTACAAGAGCTGAAACATTTTGTCTGAAGGACAGTCCATGTCCTAAAATGATTATTTTCCTCTGTTTAGAAATGTAAAGCCAATAAGATACCTGCCAATGGTATTCAACTGGGATTCCTTCCTCTATGTCATTCTTTTGGCTTCTGAATGCTGTGCTATTGTCTTATAAGTTAAAGAAATCACTGTTATTGAATCTACAAGTGCTTACAGGTTGTAAACACACCATTTATTAAATTATTCACTTCTTAGCACAAGTAAACTATAAAATTTTGATTCCTTAATATTTTTTTCATTTTAGAACAGAGAATGAAGCCCCCAGATTACTATTTTTTTTTTTTGTTTAATCGTCTATATACCTTTGAAAGAAAGAAAGAAAGGTGAAAGTTAAGTGTGCTACTTTGGAAGAGGTATTGTGAATACTAGTAACACCTGTAATGGATATCTAAGGATCACAACATTTCCTTCTACCTACTATATACCCAGAATTTTTTTGGGAAACACTATGCTGTTATCTACCATCAGATAAAACTGACCTAATTTCTCTACAGCTAGACACACAACTTTTAATTTAACTACATAAAAGCAAGTTCGGGACATCAGTCTCTGTGATATATCATGTCTTCAGGAGGGATATGAGATAGCACTGGCCAGAGAGCAGATTTCTACAAAAACTTCTTGCTCAATAAAATCTTCTTGATCATCAGAAATTCCACATTTTCTATTTGTTTATATATAAAAATTGTTTAAAATTTAGCATTCGTCCCATTTCCTATTTGCCTTACTTTTTCCATTAGCTTTCAGTTGAAGAGTTCTACCCTTAGAAATGTCATAGAATAAAAGTAATATGTAAGCATAATCAAACACATTTTACAGATCAATAAACTGAGAAACCCAGCTACTTACTAGAAGTTTTTCATTTAAGAAGTGGGGGTGATAGTTAAGGTAGAAACAGATTCCAATCACAGAAATGTAAATACAGTGCAGAGGAACCAAATTCTGTTTTCAGATCCCTGTCCTCCAGACCAGTGAAAAATATACTCCATACAAGACCAGAGGGTAATCTGAGCATTTGGATTCAGATTCAAATATCACTCAAACTCGAGAATTTCATATTTTCATCACAGATAACTTACGCAGTTTCTCTACATAGACTAAAATGACCCTATATTCATGGAGAATGGGATTTCCTTGATCCTATTTGCTGTTGTAGGTATCCTTTTCTGAAAACATCATATTCCTTTGAATTTTAATTAAAGAAAAAAGAATTCACAGAATAGTATTTAAAGTCAAAAACTGACAAGAACTGAGGAGGAAGTACATGTTTGTGCGAGAGAAGGTTATTGGCATTATTTCAGACATTACAGAAATCATGTTGAAGATACCAGAAATACTACCGGATAAAGGCCTCACTAAGAATGGCAGGCTATGCGTGCAGGTAAACACTGCAACACTAGATTATATGAGAGCAGAAACTTCATTTCATCGTGAAGGTCTGTGAATTAAGAGGAACTATGCTAAGTACATATGCATCAGTCTTTGGCCTTTCAACACAAACCCAAATACAGGCAAATCATCAGCAAGCAACACCAAGAGCCTTCTGTCTGCAGGTCTCTAAGCTACCCACTTTGAGTGCTTTGCCCTAATCCCCTCAGTTTAACTCAAAATCAGATGATAGAGCCTAATTGTAAAATCATGGTAACAAAGTAACTCTGATTAACAATAACTCTCTCTCTCTCTTAAAGAGGAAGGAGAAGACATATTGGAAAAGCTCTGCAAGTGATCATAAAATCATAAGTTTGGAAAAGACTTCTAGGATCGTGTAGTTCAACTGCAGCCCACCACCACCATGCCCACTAACCATGTCCCTCAGTGCCCCATCCACACATTTCTTGAATACCTCCAGGAACAGTGACTCCACACAACCTCCCTGGGCAGCCTGCTCCAATGCCTCACCACTCCTTCTAAAGAAGAATTTTCCCTAATATCCAACCTGAACCTCCCCTGGTGCAGCTTTCACCTGACACCCACCTTGCCACAGCCTCCTTTCAGGTCATTGTAGAGAGTGATAAGGATTTCCCTGAGCCTCCTCTTCTCCAGACTGAACGCTCACAGATCTCTTAGTCATACCTCATTAGACTTGTGCTCCGGACCCCTCACAGCTTCATTGCCCTTCTTTCGACACACTCTAGGGCCTCAATGTTTTTCTTGCACTGAGGTGCCCAAAACTGACCACAGCACTTGAGGTAAGGCCTCACCAGTGACTGGGATAATTGAAAAGTAATAGCAGGACAACAGAAAGGGCAGCAAACTGGCAGAAATATATGGAAGCAAGCTGTCAAAAGTTCCTTAAGCCAGCACTGTCAGAAAAGCCAACACAGACCTAAATTTCAACTTTTAATCTTCTTGGGAATGGACAAATTTCAGGAAAGCTGGTTCAGGCTAAAATTCCCAAATCTCTTACTCTTTTATTCATGACTTGAAGTAACAAAAACATTTTATACAGAAGCATGATTGTTATGTTGATGATGTCCCTCCAACTATTTACAGAAGCAGTGCCAAGATACCACAAGAAAGGCTGAGCATGAAGTATTTCCAGCACATCAAAAAGCAGGAAGTATGGTAAATCTTCCCACTAGAAAAGACTGATGTCATGAGATTCCCAGCTCAGCTCCTTAACTCTTGCTGTCCCAGTAGTTGAGAGAGTAAAACACACCAATTTATATCAGTTCTGAAGTCTGGGTGATCAAGAACAAGCTAACAGTGAAATGGGGGAAATCGTAGATTTGTGGGAGTTTGAGTCTGCTCATAGATTGAGCAGAATTCAGCAGAAAGCTGAATTTCCAGCCATTTCAGTTTGGCCTGCCCTCTCACCAGCTGTGGCTTGTGACTTTGGAGCTCATCAAGAGCATGTGTTTTGCTGTGTTCTGTTGGGCTGTGTGCAAGGGGAGGAGGGCAGTGCAGGCCCAGAGGATGAGGAAACAAATCTGTACATGAAATGCCTGGAGTTTGTCCAGCAAGCGTCAGCAACTGGAAACCTCTTCCATATCTGCTTCTGGGAAAAATGTCAGAGCCGTAGGATCATCTGCATAGGTCAGGGTAACCAGCACTGCCATCCAGGACAAAGCCTGCAGCAGGGGTGAAATGAAGAGGGGCACCCATGCCCCATTTGCAGAATGACACAAAACTGCCTTAAGTCTTGTTTCTACACAAGTTATAATAATCTACAGTTTGTCTATGGAAGCAGTAAATGGACTGCTGTGAGGAATGATGCCTCATAACAGTTTAGGTGAAGGGCTGATAGATCACCTACAATTCACGACAACTCTGGAGCTTCTTGGTCCCAATGGGAACTTCCTTCCCCTGACCCCCCACTACTCCGCATTCTGCAGCAGCCTCCTACTCCCCACTATGCCTTGGAGAAAACCCATACTAGTTCAACAAGACCAAGAAATCCCTAACCTTCGCATATTTCCAGATATCAAGGGAAAATGGCCTTTCTCATGCGAAATAGTGTGCATCAAAACAAAGGCATTTCAGAGAAAACAGGTTCCCAAGCAGTGAATAAATGTGTCTAGTTCACAGCTTAGTGATTATTTTCTACATAGGTTCTCAAGAGGCTCTTTCACACCATGATCTTCAACTACAGAGTGACTGAACCCCACATGTGATTTTTCTCCTTCCTTGATGAGGAGCTTATGTATTGTCTATTATTTACGATCTCCAAGTTCCAACCTGGCAAGACAAAGGGGGTTATTTACACTGCCTTATACAGGGAACTAAGTCATCTGTCTTAGGAACTGATGCTCCTTGGAGCTAGCACGCATCTCAAAAGTTAGAATCTTCATCAGCAAAAGTCTAAGCAAATCAGCATGAAATCTTAGGTTGTAAATACATGGGCAGAGTTTGGGAAAATGTCCCTAGCGACAGGTACTAAGTAGTGATACACATGATGTGAATGAGTTAAAATTCTCCTTTCTGAGTGAGTTGTGCTAACGTACACAGAGAAAGTAAAACTCATGCTCGTGTATACCTCCCCCATTTCTGAACTGCAAGTAAGGGGAATGCCTTTTATACACATGATGAAGGTGTTGACTTGTTCTCATGTCTCCTAACTTCTTTCTACTGCAGTTGGACTGTCCTTATAGTGACTGATCTGAATCACTCAGAAAAATAATACTAGGCTTGTATCTTTTTTTCCTTAGTGCCTGCAGATTTCTCATTTTTTGTTATCCATAACTCTGATCACCAGTTCTCAGGCATCTCATGAGGTCTTAGATTTTTTCTAAGTCCTTCTCTCGGATCAGGTGATTGTCTTTGATAAAATCTAAGTGAAACAGATGGATTTGCATCAACATGGAAAGGAACAATATTGTATCAATGAAGAAGAGCACAGACAGACTTTAGTTGGCATTTCAGATTACTGCTTCAGCTGTCAAAATGATCCCTAGATATGTCCTGATCACAAGACACTGGTTGCTTGGGCATGATAAGAAAGTAACTTTACTACCTGGGTTTAAACATCTTCAGATCATATCATTTCATATAGGACCCATTTAAGAGAACAAGTTAAATAGACAGCAAGGTGAGGGAATGGATATCAAAGAAGTGGGCTACAGAAATGCAGAGAATACAGATCTCTTAATCTGGACAATTGTCAATCAGTACTATGTATTTTACTGTGCCTTTAGACACAGTCTTACATCTCTTTCCCTGTCAGAAGCAAGCTGGTAGAATTATCAAAATGCATTTGCTTACCCCAGAGCAAAGGCAGGCCTAATCCTCCTTCAACTTGACTCAGTCTCACTGCAGAGCCAGCCACTGGAAGGCAGCCCATCAAATGGCTGTAATGTGACCAAGTTTCCCAGCCCTGAGGGTGATAGGCTTTAAAATAAACTGAAGCAAGCCATTACTAAATCAAACTAAGCATACATATCACACTAAAACTTCTTTGAAGTGCCAGAAAAGGCACATTTTTCAGCAAATTAAGAAACTTTAGAGAATATTGTAGATTTTTGTCATGCTGGAAGTCACTTAGGACTTTGTTTGGATTTATTATACTAATGCTGATAGGCATGTAGAAAGGTTTGAGTAAAACCTTTTGACGTATTTGCTAATTGACTTGAATTTTGTCATGCTTAGGTGCATTTTATTTAATATGGAGACAGGCTCAATAGAAGCATACAAATGGCAAAACAGATAAACTATACAAAAGCTACTTCACTGCCTGGTAAACAGCGTCACTTCTACCACAGACAATGTCCAAAGAAGACATAATGGAAAATTTAACCCTAGAGTAGCCCACTCCCAGTTATATTACTGAGTCAAAGCTACTATTCCTGAACCAGAACCCCCTGAATAATGACAAAACCTTTCGACAAAGTCCCTCCAAGTTTTATGTTACATATATGCAACACAGTTTATACATATAAAGTAGACTCTCCCTGTGTGCGTGTTACAGTGACAAGGATATTTACCAGGGCTTTCCAAGTATATGCAACAGAAGAAAGGAAATTATTAAATTTTCTCCTATGAAATAAACAGCTATACACAATGGAAACAGCAAGGGTTACCAAACTTTCAATACTCCTTTTTCCCATGCATATTTGAGAACTATGTTAAGTAAATAAATGACATTTAAAGACACTTAAGAGTCTGAAAAGTCTTCCTTGTTCAACAGCAGCGTTACTTTATAACAAAATATTGTCAGATTAATGAGTCTTTCAAGAGACAAGCTATTGAAACGCTTATTAATATTTTGATTTAATCAATGACAAAATGAGCTAGCAGAAGATTTTCCTATTCTCTCTCAAATTTTATCTTCCTATTTTAATAAATAGGAATTAATAAAAATTATACTATTCCTTCATCACTCTTTCTTGCTCAAGCAGCAGTTATTGATATTTAAACATTAACAGGACAGGTTTTCTGACTCCTAGATGTCAGAATAACTAGAATCATAGAATCCTTAGACTTGGAAGAGACCTCTGAAGGCCATCTAGTCCAACTCCCCTGCAATGAACAGGCACACCATATCTAGATCGGGTTGCCCAGGGCAATCCTGCCTCACCTTGAACATCTCCAGCAACAGGGCATCAACCACATCAATAGGTTACCTGTTCAGAGCCTGACCACCCTCACTGTAAAAATTTTTTCTGTATATTCTAACCAAATCTACCCTCTTTGAGCTTGAAACCATTTTCACTTGTATTATCACCACAGAATCTGCTAAAGAGTCTAATTAAGCTACTGATTTTCAACTTCTGGCAATACTAAACCATACAAAAAAATGTTTTTCTCAGCAAAAAAATAAGAGGAGCAAAATGTACTTCAACTGTATGGATGACACGTCAGAAGCTTTTACGAAGACCAAGCAAAGATGCGATTCATCCTGCCAATATGTTTTCACATCCAGAGAAACACAGAAGTAAATTCAGTGGACAAAAAGAGGATCAAAAGAAGTTTCTGAAATGAATCAGATCTCCATGTATCAGATTCACCAGTCAGAGAATGGGCCCAATTCCTTGTTTACAGAGGGGATACAGCACAGAGAAGGGAGCAAAGCCCTTGTCTGTGCTTTTTGGAAAGGCCAGAGCTAGCCAGACTTGGCCAGCGTGCCAGATTCAACTACTCTTTCCCTCTAGCTCAGAAATAATAATAGTTTGTTTTCCCTTTTTTATATGTCCTTTCAACCATGCTGCTATTTTTACGCTTCACTTGCTGGCACATGGATCAATCACCGTAGGACTTGATTTACAACCTGTATTCCAGACATTGCTTCCAGTGAGGCATGGAATAGGGACAAGTGTATTTAAACACCCATTGTGCAGTGTCTTGATTTGGCTCCAGGAGATGTTTGGAAATGTAAGGCCAAGGAAAGAAGCTGGTTCCTCTACCATTTATACCAATTAACTCCTGAGTACAAAATTAGTTTGACCGCTCCCATAGCGAGAACCAGAGACTTTCAGAACTTGTCAGTGAGTGTTTAAAGGGCCGCTTTATTTTCCTACATTATATTGCACAATCCTGAAACTCATTATGGCTGGGTTTTTTAGATTAAAAAATAATTGTTTTCTTGGAAAAAAATAAACTAATCTGACATCCCACATCATGTACTGACTCCATTAGAGAAACCTTTAGTGTAAAGCCAACAACCTCCATCTCACATAGCGCATGGGGCACTAACACCACCTTCAAGTAGAGCACAACCCTTGTTCTATCTCTGGGAACTGGTTTTAGCTGTGTCCACATAAAATTCATTGCCTGCAGACTCCATCCAAGAGAAGATAAAGAAAAGATACCCCTTCTACAGCTACCTAAAACTCCTGGTTAGGGAAGCCCATACAAAGGCAGAAGTGACCTGAAAGCTCTTCAAGCTGATGCGGATCCAAGTGGACACAGGTTGTAGTAGGTGCAGTGTGCTTAGCACAGCAGAAATGTGAGGCTCAGAAGGATTTTACCTAAGGCTATTACATCCTGGTTGGGACTAACCCCATAAGTCTGAAAGTCAGGTCCACTTTTGACAGCGATATCAGCATAGACTCCACTCCCATGCTGGAAGCTACTCAGTGAGGTGTCCAGAAAAGCTGCCATGTGAACACCAGCCCAAAGCCCTTAAATATACTGGAACTTGTATGTTCTTTTCAGGGCAATTTTTACCTGGGTTAATAACAGTGCTGGACAACACAGCTCACTTATGATACACAGCTGATGTAATGGATGACATCCTTTTAGTCTTCAGAAATCAGTAGGATTGATTGTCAGCCATTATATGGATACATCATTCCCTGTGTAGATGTAAACTGAAGACGCTTTACTTTCCAGTCCATATCATTATTGTCAGGAGTTTTATTTACTAAACTGAAATAAAAACTATAAACCTAAACAATCTCAAGCAATCCTAAATGAATCCAAAAGAAGTCTTAAGTTATCCTTTTTCCTGTTATTTCTGGTTCAACAGGTAACAGCAACAGTGCAGTAACACTGACAATAACTGGTCACAATTGCTTTGTCCCTCATTCTATAAGGCTTACTTTTTCACAAACATTGATTCAAGGTAGGATACAAATCCTGGTAGTGAAGGGTGGATCTGCAAGAGGCCTTCAGGCACCTCATTCCTACTCAGTCTCAGTAGGAATTTAGCAGTGTTTTCGTGGATCCAGCCTAGACAGAAATCACTATGTGTGACTTTGGAAAACAACTTTTCTTGTATTAGCAGGGGGTCAGATAACCTTCTACATTCCTCCCTCCAAGCTTTCTTTTAGAAGCCGTCTGAAGAAAATGCTCTCAAAAGATTTTCTTCCTGCTTTCCTGACACAGAAGCAGAGCATGGAAGACAATGCACCAGAAGGTGGGTGCTTGCCTCAGTTTCTTGCCTCTGTCCATGCCCAAAAGAGTAAGATATCCTGCCTTTAGGCTCAGAGGATGGTTACAGTCCTGTGCTCCCTACATACCCAACCTAGGATGATGATAAAGATGCTGCTGGAATCTCCCCTCAAGATAAAGTAGGAGCAGATTTCAGCAGGACTTCATTTGGGTTTAGTCCTTGTAAGGACAGAGCACAAAAGCAAAGGACACTTTCTGCCACAGAGGAATGCAAAACAGCCTTTCTGCTGGAGAAATAGGTGCTCCATAGGGTGCATATTGAAGACAGAACTGCATCACTACTTTATTTCATATCCACGCAGCAGTTGGTTAGATGAAGCAACACCTCACTGAACACTGAACTGTATTATAGTGATGTGAAAACTTTGGGGGGCACTGGAGGCAGAATGACTTGACCACACTTATTGCTGTGCTTAGACTCCTTCCAGCAACAAATCTGTCCTCACATACTGCTAAACTGTGCTACTGTGGTCTGTGCATATCCCTGCCAAAACACTGAGGTTACCGCTGGGAAGAGTTTTCCTTCTTTTGTTTTTGCCTTGAGTTCCTTGGAAATTAACACAGCTGCAGGATGTTCTCAGTACTGACTTGTATCAAACTAGTCATCTTCAGCTATAAGACTGTAGTTCGAGAAAGAAATCTTAGGAGATGCCTACATTTCTAGAACAAGAAGGTAGCATTAGACCTACCAGCAAAATACTGAGTTGTTCTCTTAAGATGCATCTAATCAGGTCAGATTTGGAGATGGATTGCTTCAGACTTCTGGGGACTGAGAGACTGATTCAGATTTGAATCTGGAAAGCAAGGAGGGAAAAGAAGAAACTGGAAAAGCAAAATCTTGGTGGAAAAGAAGGTACTCTAAATGTCTGACAAACATAAAGTCATTTTCAGTTCCTGTTTCCAGATCTACAGTGAAAAGCAGGAGGAAAAGGGAGGAAAAGTATTATGTTTTTGGGAGAAACAAATCCAGTTTTGTACCCCCTTCCCATTTCCATTCTGTATTCCTTCTGCAACACCACCATTTCTCAGTTGGTCAAAGGCACATAGGTCTGAACAAAGGTGATACCGTGACTTTGGCCTGCCTCTGCCACACTTCCCGCTCTGGTTGATGCCCAAGGTGGAGGTGAACTCAGAGAAAGGGTGAAATTTAGCTCTTAGAGGAGCTAGCAGTTTCAGCAAGGACTGAGGCACTTTGCTCTATAAGGAGCAAAATCCTTTCCCCAGCATGGGAACTGTGAGGTCACTGAGACCCCACAGAAACTCTCTGGCAGCATTTTCAGAAAAGGGCACCTTTTCACAGAAGTTTGACTCCAGCCACAATTGTTTTATTTCAGAGTAAGGTTATTAATTTTAAAATTATTATTGTTTTAGAAGACTCTGTTTCATTAGAAGTCTCTGTGTATACAAATAACGTAATAGTAAAAAAAAAAAAAAACCTCAATAAAGTGCTTTCTCTATTATAAGAAACACAATGAAAAAGAGTACTGAAATCTTACGGTGTAAGAACAAGAATAAACAGTACCCTCATGAGCAAGTTCCTGTTTTTAATTAGGCCTCGACAGCATGCTTCATTGGGCAATGAAGCCATTGTCTTCCACTTGGAAGTAGGAGTGCTCTGCTTCTAGGTTGGTTATAAGCAAATACGTCAGTGATAAGACTGAAATGGAGGTGAGTGTATACCCAAGCATTGCAGCCCTGGAGATGCATCTTCCTTCATAAAATGATTGCCCAAAAACTGTCCTGAAAATTTCACCATTATTGAGTACAAAATATGTTTTTTGGTTGGTTCGTTGAATATCTTTGGTGCTTGCCAGGAAGCTAAGGGGCTCCGGTCAATAAAGATTTTGATCTTTAAAATGACGACTAGAGACAGTCATGAGACTTCTGACAACATGCCATTTCACTGGAAAACACTGATTCATCAGGGCCAGAAATTTTCACATTAAAACATATCTGTTTCAATGAAACCATATCAAACCACAAATTGCTTTCCACTGGAGAACTGCCTGGCTTCCTAACAACTGGCCTGGTGGACTGTTTGGGACACGGGGGTTGTAGGCTCACTGTCACCAAGCCAGGAGCCCCGTAGAGCTGCGAGACCTGGCTGAAGTCAGCAGCCCCCAAGTGTAAGCTCCCAGCCCCAGCTCTGGTTTGACATCTCACTCTATTACAGGCAGCAGCAGCAAGGCTGGAAAGAAGCATGTTCTGGAGAACACATTTTATTTTGGAAATAGCATGCGTCACTGTTTCCTATTCCTAATTTTTTTCCCCATAAAGTTCTCTTTTGTGGGCAGTTTTGAAATAACTGGTTTCATTCCAAATCAGAACTAAACCAAATGTCAAAATTTCCCACGAACCAGGCAGGGCTTTGATAATTTGACCAGTCTTTCTGGTAATAATCCAGGGTGGTTTTATTTTTTTTTTCTTTTCCAATTACACTGGATGTGATTCTTGATGGCAGTGAATCTAAATTTCTGCATAGCTTTGAGTGCTCCTCAAAGCACTTCACGAAAAGAAATAAACTGTCATTCAGCTTGCCCTCAGCTTACAGTAGGCAAAGATGCAATCAGTACGTGGACTGGATGAGATGCCATGCGCCAGACTCCTGGTCTATATCTTATTAAGCAATATTTTGAAATAACAAAATCTCAGAATAAGATGGGCCAATGGAGAGCACATCTGATAAAAAATGCAGTCATTTGCATGAACTGTCATTTCCTTACCTCTTTATTGCTGACCTATATAGGTGAGACACAATATAGGCACAATCTGCCTAGGAAGGGAGAGGAGTCACCATCCCTTGAAGTGTTCAAGAACTGTGTGGATGTGGCACTGAGGGACATGGTTAGTGGACACAGTAGTGTCAGGCTGATGATTGGACAAGATGATCTTAGTGGTCTGTCCAACCTTAACAATTCTATGAATCTATGATTCTATGGCCTTATAAAGCAACAAAGAATATCTAGAGAGGGAGAATACAGACCACAAGCAGTCAAACTCACAACCTATGAGAAACCAAGAGGGCAGTGGTTACATCTCTGCAGACATTTGTATCAACAAAGCATATATTTCAAAGCCCACCCTGAGCAGAGCTAAAATCTCCAATGCTTTTTACAACCACATAGCACAGGACAGGGCATAATGATGAGCACCTAGGAATGGACCAAACTGCTCAGAGGAATAGCCAGACTCTGGATCTGAAGTCAGTTTTAAGAGTCTGCAATTTCCTAAGCTAATACTACCAGCACCAAGGACTCCAGCCAACTCTGCCCAGTCTGGCCATGTGTCAACAACATAGGCGTTATGCTGGCAATGCAAATACTCCCAAAGCTGCTTATGATGATTTCTCTGCAAAATAGTGGCCCATTCCTGGTTGAACTTGATGATTCCTAGAATTCTCCAGCATGGCTCAGCCATTGACAGCTTCATATTAATGTCTGAAGCTGCAAGTGCTCAACTCATGTAGGTTCAAAACAATGTAATGTTTTTGTTTAATGTTTAGGTTTTTTGTGACTTTTTTTCTTTTGTTTTTAACTTTGGGGATAAAGGAAGAATGCAGAGCTTTTGGAGTGGGTCCAGACGAGGAGCAAGAAGATACTCAGAAGGCTCTCCTAGGAAGAAAGGCTGAGAAAGCCAGGCTTGTTCAGCTTGGAGAAGAAAAGGCTCCAGGGAGAACTCTGAGGCCTTCCAGTACTTGAAGGGAGCTCGTAAGCAGGACGAGATCTAACTTTTACATGGCCTGAGAGTGACAGGACATGGGAGAATGGCTTTAAACTAAAAGAAGGGAAAATCTAGGTTAGATGCTAATAAGAGATTTTCTAATTGGAAGGCAGCAAGGTGCTGGTACAGCTGCCCAGAAAAACTGTGGGTGCCCCATCCCTGGGGACATTCAAGGCCAGGTTGGATGGGGCCCTGGGCAGATGAGCTGGTGAGTGGCAGCCCTCTCCATGGCAAGGGTTCGGGCTGGGTGGGCTTTGAGGTCCCTTTCAACCCAAGCCATTATGTGATTCTATGAACTGTATGGTCATTGCTTACTCAACCCTGTATAAGTAGGAGAATTGCTGTATTTAAGCACTTCCCTAGACACCTGGAAATGATAATGATTTAAGAGATGAGGGAAAGAGGAACAAGCTCAGAAGAAAGCATTGGCTTTCAACAAAGGAAAGTGCCTTTAAATGAAAGTAGAGCTCAGTCAAAGAAAAAATTATTCAGATTTATCCAGAATTTACTTACAACCACTTTGCTTCAATGACTTGTGAGAGCTACACAAGGTGGGGCTGCACTCCTTGGCATGTGCTCCTTGGGTTTGAGAAGTACTCTGCTCTACATTTCTCACCTTCCTGAGAGTCAAATAAAAGAAAGATGCTCTGTGTCTGGGGCAAACCTCTGTGTATTTCCCATCCTGTGGTCTGGAAGGCAAAAGTATACCCTTGTTATGCTTCCTATTAACCTCTATTAACTCTGGTTCAAATTCCAGCTCATGGGCAGACATTATTGAGGGAGGACTGTGTGCATTTCTCTCTCTTCTATCTCACCACATGAGGATCCCATCCTTCTGAGCTTCATTTGAGCTAGAGAAATTACAGCACATGCATTTCCACCTTTGAGCAAGCAAGTAAATTTCAAGAAGATTTTCCAGTAAAAAAAAAAAAAAAGAAAGAAAGAAATCAGAAAAAAAGCAGCTCACAGATAAATTACACATATAGGAAAATATTACCTACTGCTTTCTTGGAAGTCTCAAAGACATCTCCCGACCCCTGCCAGCAAGTTGCAGGCATGCAGCACAAGAATGAGGTGCTTGCTAAAAGTCTGGCAGCAAACGCAGTTGGGGTTGGACATCTGCACTTGTGTCACCTGCAAGGTTTGTTTACCACTCTTCTCTGTTAATGAGGTTAATAAGTAGAGCCACATGCTCCCTTTGTATGATGTGCAAGGCACACGGAATACACGGCAGATTCTAATGGTCCATTTTCTTTAGAAGAGCTTAAAAAACCCAATGGTGGAAAAAAAAAAAAAATGAGACCATCAGATCATCAGGAATTCCTCTATCTTTCTGCTCATCACTTCAAGCTAACATGACCCCCTGACAATGAGATTGTCTGACATTCACCTTTATCACTAATGTAGGTGATTAACAGCAGATGATGGTATTGCTTTCATCAAAGAAACAGCCATCAAGCCTGTAACATGTTACTGCAGATTGAGAGGGCTGAGAGAGGAGAGTTCAGAATGATGATGGAAAAACATGGAGAAACAAAAAAAGGAGAAAAGAACATCACAAACACTGACTCTCCTCTCAAGGAAAATAGTTTCCCACTTGTTGTTCTGATGCAACAAAGAAAGAAAAAAATGAGGCACTATATGGTTTAGTAAATAAACAGTTTCCACAATCCAGCCCTGCAATGTGCATAAATCTCTCATTCACATTTTGAACTTCTGATACACGAAGGGATATGAATAAGCCCGAAATACAAATCAGAGGCTACTAAGCCACAACTAAAACTATAATTTGGTCCTTCCCACTGAATAAGTTGGACTGAAGTTTCTATACAGGCTTTCTTCCAGCAAGAGAGTGACTTGCACATGAGTTTCTGCTGCTGTGCCAGAATAATCCCTGAAGCAGATCATCTGCAATTTCAGATGCATTCCTAGAAAACTGTTTAGTATACTTTATCTTCAACAGTTGTCGTTATTGATGGCAGTGCTTCTGCAAAATGTGTTTCATGCCTTTTCATCTTGCATAGGTCCATCTTTTCAAAGGTTTGAGGATTCCATATTTAAAAGATTTAATCAAATCAGCATGAGGGTCAGCAGTGGTACGTAATGGCTTATACAATCACAGCTGGGGATATTATTTCACAGGTCATTTGGCAAAAGCCACACAATTTTATGGGCTCTAAAACAACATTTTAGAGGAAAGAAAAGGTGTAGACCCTTTCTGGAGGTGTCTTTCCAATAATCTTTGACATCCCCCTCCCCCCCCTCCAGTTTCTACCTCTTAGTTGCCCTACACATAATGACTTTCCATGGATGAAGTTACTACTTCTAAAAGGGGCAGCATTCCAGTGCTGCCATGTGCAACAAGTTGATTGCAGCCTATGGAGTCCATAAATCAAAACTGCATTGTTCAGCATCTGATGACTGGTTTCCTTAATGTCGGGTACTTTCTTGCCACCAAGAAATTGTAGTCCCTAATTAAGGAATGCTGTGATTCTGTATCATGTTCCCAAAGTGAAAGATTTAGCAGTAGATAACCCCCCAAAAATAAGGAAGTAAGGAGTGGAAAAAAAGCCTTAGAAGCAGAAAATGTTACACTGATTGCTAAGGCATAAGTTGTTGTCACACTGCTTGCTGAGAGCAGGGAGCATTTCAGGACAGTTTCATTGTGCCTGTGAGAGTATTCAGTTACATTTTTATGTTTCTGAGCTGTGATGGGGTCGATTTGGCAAGCAGTGGGGCATTTTTAATCCAGCTGGGTGACTTCAAATGTGAATAAGAATCTGTACTATTTATCAGATATCTGAATCAACTAGTCCTCCTTATTTTAAGTTATGAGGGCTTAAGCAAATCTGGAAATGAAATTTCACAGCATGAAAAAAAAAGGTATAGGAGACTGAGGCTAGCTGCAAACATTTCATAAATATACAGCTGGCAGATTTTTCCATTATCTTTTAATTTCACTGTTTTCCTGGAAAATAGCAATGGAAAGCAGCAGAACTTAATGATTCAGCCCCTTCAGTACATCCCCTTCAGCTGCATAAATGATGATGCTTTAGAGATATAACTCTCTTCTTTATCATTCTTTTATTCTTTTACAGGCAGAGCTGCCATTGCTGAGAACTCTACCCCAAGCAGCAGCCTACATCAAGAAGCTTCCTGTGGTTCACAGAGATTGTGATTTATTTTTCCCTTGTGAAAAGGGTGCTTTTTCATTTGAAATATCAAAACAGACTACAAAAGACTGACATTTTGGGACTGTTTGGGAAGGGACTTCACAGTGTCTGCAGTGTTAGGTACAGACTGGCTCTCAGAACAGGGCAGTCACACCACAATGAAAGGAGTGTCTGGGTCATTTGCTGTATCTTTTGGCTTAAGAAATCTGAGAAGCAGCAGAGATGAAACCAGTGCCCATGAGTAAGCACCAGGTTACAAGGGAAACCTCCCCTTCATTATCTTCTAGCAGGCAACCTGACCAGCTGAAATATTAGTCCACCTCCAGCAATAATATTTACAATAGATTTACTATAGTATTTCATTTATATTTCTAGATATATAGATAAATTTCTGGGAAATACTCCAGTGGACAAATTCAGTCAGCAGCTTTTTTTTTTTTTTGAATAGGATATTGTAAGTAGTAATCTGTTACTGATAGGAACATTCTCATTTAGAGAGCGATCTGTGACAGTCGCATTTCTCCTATCAGGAAATACTGAGATAGCAATATTTGCAAGTTTAAAATAATCTGAATGGGATGGTTTGAAAAAATCAGGCATCAGATTAGAAATTGATCATTAATAAAGTTGCAAAGAGAAATATTCCTTTGATTCTGGAACGGGCTGCCCAGAGGGGTGGTGGGTGCCTGTCCTTGGAGACACTCAAGGTCAGGCTGGACAGGGCTCTGAGCAACCTGACCTCCTGTGGAGTCCCTGTTCATTTCAGGGGAGTTGGACTAGGTGACCTTTAAGAGTCCCTTCCAACTCAAACTACTCTGTTATTCTATGAACCATTTAATCAAAACTAAAAAACATACTGGGCAACTGATATTTGCGTTAATCTCTCATCAGGCCTATCCTTTTATTTCCAGACTGCAGATTTAACTCTCATACTTTTGTTTACAGTGCTATAAGTTCAACTTAACGTTTTATCACATTTGAGTTCAGGTGTGAAAAATCTCCTGAATACTGATCAATAAAAAGTTAGCTTGGTTCAGATGATAGAAACTATGCCCCTCTTGCCTCAACAGGGGCTCAGGTTAGCAGCTGCAGTCAGCTCACATTGCTGAAAGCATGCATGACCAATGTCAGGAAGACCCTTAGTGACACAAGTTTCTTCTGGTTGTTGTAGTAACAAGTTAAACCTCAACAAAACAACAATTATATCATCTCGGACATGCTGTTTCCTTGGTCTTCCAAAACTGACTTCCCGAAGCTGAAAATGATTAATTCATTCAGATATATCAAATCCATGCTACTGTCTCATTAAATACTATGGAGCAGAATTTCTGGCATTAGAACTACCTGGGCTTAGGCTTGATTCACAGAAACTTCCAGAAAAAAATAATAAGGGGAGTTGAAGAGCCAGAGATAGCTCTAAAAGTGTGGACTCAATCTTCTAAGGGCTTTCTCCATAGGAAGCAAAACAAAGACATTTTGTCTTTTGTCCCCAGAATGTTCCCTCAAGAGAGCCCAGGGCCACACTGACCCAGACATGAGTCTCCAACACAGATTTTCTAGCACTGCCCTGCTATGCTATTAAAAATTGTCCAAATGCCCCAAAACCATGAATAGATATTAACATAAGACTGACTCAGAGGGCTGAAAAGAAGATACCAGGCATGTAAAATCTAAGGGAAATGGCTGAGGTTCATTTTCCCCTTTGAATGTAGCATCTCAATCATCATGGTTGGGTTATATAACTCTTTATATGCTGAGCTCCTTTTAGATCCTTGCGACCTTAGCTCACAGGAGGTGTGAACCAGCAAACACTTCTTCAGGAAGTGCTGAATGGGCAAATTGTTTTCTTCTTCATTTGAATGAAACTAACAGAAACTGGCAAGCACTGGAATATTCTTTTTATTTCCATATCACAGTTATTATTTTCCTCACAATAGGGTTCAAAAGCCTGTAGGGTCTTTCAGCCTCTCCAGTCACTGGCTAATGGCTGGCACAATTTAAACTGACATTTATTTACTTGCCATGGTGTCTCTCCAAAAACTTCCCACTAGAAGCAGCTGTGGCTATGACCTCAGCTCAACCACCCTCAGCCACAGTTCATGAGGACAGCAAAATAAAACCCAGTAAAAGTACAATGTGCATTTCCCACTAGTCCCCCAATGCCCCTGTAGTAAGGAATTAAGGTGGAAGCATCTTGGAGGAACTGGCTGTGGGATACAGCAGCTCTGGAGGCTTTGTGAAGTGGATAGGGATTATCCTCCACAGCCATGGCCACATCACCATTTCCCATGGGAGTTCAAAGTAGTATGTGGCTTCAACTCACAGAATCCCAGCATGGCTGAGGCAGGCAAGGTGTTCTGGGCCCCCCTGTCCCAGCTCCATTGCATTAGGGCCACCCAGAGTAGGGTGCCCAGGCCCACAGCCAGGCAGCTCCTGGAGACCTCCAAAGAGAAGATCCCACAGCCTCTGGGCAGCTTGGGCCAGTGCTCCATCACCCTCACAGTAAAGTGTTGGATTCAGAGATCAGCAGCAATATTGCCCATTGAAAAGCATAAGCTCTGCTCTCCCTGGGGCCTGGATAACTGTCTATATCCCTATCATTCACAGAAGCTTGTCTTGTACAAAGCAGGCTGAACACAGCATGCTAAAAAATCACTGAATGCCACCACTGGTCATCCAACAGATTCATAAGCACGAGCTGTATGAAGACATGGCAGCATCTGTGCCTTAGACTAAACCACCATCACAGTATTTTTTCAGCAGTGGCTCTGTAGAAAACGAGACCAAAGCATAACTGCTTTAATAGTCCTATGATAAGCAAATAGGCTGTTACATGTGTTCCTCAGAGGGAATGGAAGTGGATCAGCATACATAAAAAAAACCACCATGTTAAAATGAAGTGAAACATGACAATATTGCAGGTAAGGGATCTTTGTCAGGTCCTGTTTGGTAAGCTATACCAAAGGAAAACAAAGACAGAAAGAACCGGAAATCAGGCCCCAGCTGGTCCTTAATGCCTGAGGATCCCATCCTGACAAGAAGTTCTTACAATAAAAGGACTTCTAGCCTGTTAAAAAAAACCTGCCGATTATATTTCCTTACAATCACTGTCAGCAAAAACTATGTGTACATTTGATATCAAATAAGGGCAACTGCAACTTTTCCTCACTTCTGCATGCTGTCTGTGATCCTGTTAGGAAAAGATTATCAGTCTCTCTTTGACCATGCACTGGCTACTGGATAACTGCTTCTCCTTGTATCCCTCCCTTCCAAGGTTTCTTCACCCCTAAGTAGCTGAGCAATACAACAATGAACAATATCAGCAAACAAAATGAGGCTTTCCCTGTGGTTTGAGACATCCATGAGGCCTCTCTCACTTCTTTCAAAGTCACACATATACGCCTCATTTCCTTGCAACGCAAGAGCAAACTCTTGTCTGCTACTATAGATAAAAAGCTAGTGGTTGATTTTTCAACTCATTTCTCACATACAAAGTTTTTATCTCTGGATACATAGCCAGAACTAATAATTGTACAGAGAAGCGATTTAATTTCCATTAACTAAAATGCCATTTAAAATGATTTTGGTCTGCAAAAAGGTTTAATCCCTACAAACAGCTACAATAGGGCTGTTGCCTACAGAAATAGTACTGAAACTGGGCCTGTGTCACAAGGAGAAGGCACGAAGCCTTTAGCAAAGGCATTCGGTTCCAGCTCAAAAAAGAAAAACAAAATAAAAAAAATCACATTTTATTTCATCAAGAAAAAAGCCTTGCCCTGTTATAAACAAGGCCTAGATTTAAAGAGGTGCTCAAAATGACAGTAACAGTCATATTCAACATTTAGATAATTAGTCCAAGTTCAACTGTAAATTTCTAAATCATACCCATAATAGTGAGTCTTGATTATTCTTACCTAATCCATTAAACCACTATTTAATAAAGCAATCATTACTATTGTTTCATTCACTAGTGAAAATGCCAATAAACAAATTCAATTAGGCCAACGTCAGTTTAGCACCAATCACATTTACCTTACCAATTTCGCCTGGGTGTACTGCGAGGCAGTTATCACAGCTTATACCACATACACATACTGCAACATCTGCCTGTGAGCATCTTGGAGCCATTTCAGGCTTGTGTGATTCAAATCTTGTGTATTTTCTAAATATATATATTAGTCTGGAAACTGCTTCTAATAAACTACCAGAAAGAAAGAAAGAAAAAAAAATGTCTTGTATGTCTTCTGTGTCACTCATACTAGAGGGGCTTTTCAAAAGTGTAACAAAGTTCTCTGAAGATGTCAAATCAGCTTTTAAAAAGGTATTTCCTCTACCCCTAGAAATTAGAAATGAGAACGAAAAGAACAGAATAGTGTGAGAATTTGTTTTCATTGAGGTTATTTTTTGACTTTTTTTTTTTTTTTGACTTTTAGACTCTTTCCTTCACTAAGGCTTTTGGCTTAACATTCTGGAGAATATATGCTACCCTGAATTACATAAAATTGTTGCGCAGCAAATGAAACTGAAATATATTAATTAAGGCAGCTTGAAGGAGAACGCTGTTTACACTAAAAAAAAAATTGATTTATATTCATGTAAGTTTGAGTGTAACACATAGACCATTTATTGAGCATGTTTGCTTTGTGCACAGAGAAACAAGACCACCAAGGAATCTTAATCTTTTAAAATGCAGAAATATAACACGTGCAAAGGAACTAAGCAATTGAGTTCACAAAAAAAGCACATTACTTTAAGCCACAGAACTAGAACTACTCTTCCTCACATTACCTCATTTGTAGGCTTAGCTTTTGGACCCAACAAGTCAACCATACATCATTATAAGGCTGCAACGTAATGGGAAGCACAGCAATAGCAGAAATCATAGGCTACAGGGAGAATACACTCAAATACAGCAGCTGTAGACACAGAAACAAAGGAAAAAAATAATAATAAGCCTGCTTACCATTAGAAGGCCCCAGGTGTGCAGAGATGTCCACCAAGATACCTTTGCCTCCACTGCCAACCCTTAAATGAAGTCTGGGAAGGGGTGGATCCTGGCTCCACCACTTCCAGTCACTAAGGTGCATTGCATGCACCTGAGCTCCTCTGGGTTGGCTCCACCTTCCCACCAGGTGCTCAGTCACTGTTTCAAGTCATGACTTTAGCATTTCTGCTACAGTCATTTATAAGGATAGAGTTATTAATTTGCAGATAACAAATATAGCACTCCTAATGCCCACTCACAAATCCCATTGTTTGCACCCCATGATACTCTAACCCAGATAGGAGCTTTTGTCTTCAACTGCTGAAGGTAAAATCAAGGCTGGGGATGAATGAAGATCTTTCTAGAACAAAGCACATTTTTTGGACTTGGCAAGCAAACCATAAATTTGGGAATGATGAACACTGAACTGCCTCTGTGCTGGTAAAGGTGTTTCCCCAGTGCCTACTCGCAGTACACACCGCTGCTCCTAACAGAGCCAGGCTACAAGTGGCAAGTATCTGTAAGGTATTATGGATATCTTTTCTGACTGAACAAGAATTTCTCTTTTGGGAAATATTCTCATCCTGCATCCTACTTCACCAGTCATCCAAGCTAGGGGTTGGCTGGGATAGAGTAGCTCCAAGCTGTTCAGCTTACGCAGATTTCCTGGGAAGGAAACTTGGGCAGGATACAAGGAGAAAAGCTTTATGTCCCAGCTGGCCATCATGCCACCTCCATCATGGTTACTGTTCTGAAGTCCACTTTTCTACAGTTTTGGCCAGGTCTGTAATCTGTACAGCTCCACAGGTGGGCATGGATCGAGTGACTGGAAAAGCAAACCCTTGCGCAACACACTATTTCAATTGCCTTTCTTCCTCCCAGCAGCAGCAGACAGGAAACTCTTATTATCCAAACCCAAGAGGTTGTGATAAAATGAGGATTTAATTATTATTTCCTCTTTTTCCCCACACAAAACAATAAAAAAGGATATTTTCCCCAGTGTTGACTTGTGCCTTACGAACTCCAATGAAAGGAAGTCACAGTGATTAATTGAGGGAAGAAGTGTCAAGAAGAAAGTAATTTTTTAGATTTTCAAATAAGATTAACTTTGCTGGGTTTTCTTTTTGTTGTTACATGAAGAAAACAAAGAGAGAAAATTGTAAAAAAATTGCTTTGTATATAGCATTTTTTAATTGTAAGAAATACTTTTTGTTGTCAAGACACCATGCAGCTCTGAAAGCTTTTGCTTTTAACTAGAATTTGAAGTCTAAGTCAAAAATAATTACGCTCATGTCATCTTTTTTTTTCCTAAAAGAACACCGCTTTTATATTAATTTCAGTTTTGCCAGAATTGGTTTAAATTTGACTGAGTTTTTAATAGAACAAAAGAGCACAGGGAAGAAGAAAGACATTTTGTAATGGTTTTTTTTTGGAGTCACATCATTGCTTTTATTGTTAAATATGTTCTGACATAGCTCAGAGATACTTTAGCAAAACATTCTGAAATGACAGTGTCTGAATCTCATTAGGTGGTGCAAACACAACTGATTAATTTGTCCTTGCTTAAGAAGTATAAACACACTTCAATTAAAAAATAATAAGAAATTGAAGATCTGATTTTGATGAAAATCCACCTTAGATCTAGGAGTTCTATCAATGTAATTCTATCAGCTGGGGTTTTTGTTTGTTTAATCACACTTTGCTGTCTATTAATGCTGTTAATCTATTAGAAATAACAGGAGAATAAAGTTTTAATTTGTTAGTTTTATTACACCAAAGGTCAAAGTTACTCTCAGCCTCCTGTGCCTGAAGATCCTGGCTGTTTACTCTAGTTGGAGAACTTGACAGTGTTACCTAAAAGGGAGATATTTTTTCCCCACCAGCAGATAAACCTTTTAAAACATTAAAGCACTCTAACTTTAATTCTTCAGGGCACATGGCTGTATATTGGCACCACTGAGATTTATTGTTGTATTTAATAGCATACTATTATCCAGCCTCCAACTGTCTGGGGACACAAGTGAGGAAAGCACAACTAGATATTTTACAATGCATGATGCACAGCCCACAACTTGTAAGACTGATCAGAAGACTGTGGATGATACCCAGTAAAAACTGTGTTACGAGGTTGCTCTTATCTTGTTTTTAAATGGCTATTTCAAACCTTCAGCTGTCATCCAGGTCTTCGTACTTTTTTCTCAGAGCTCTGGTGACACTGGCAAAATTACACCTGTATGCAGTTAGCACAGGATTAGAGTGGTGTCTATGATATATTTTCTCCTTCAAAGATTGTTGTGAGATAATTCATCTCACTCCTCTCACACCAAGAAAAGCACCCACATAAGTTAGAACAATTAAATTCAGAGTCTGGAAAATACCAAAATGAGAAAGAAGGGAA
>VXAB01008048.1:0-54431 GCA_013399175.1 Odontophorus gujanensis
CGGGGTCGGCTCCTTCTGGAGCTCCGGTTCTCGGCGGGCTGAGGGTTCCCGATTTTGGGGGCGTCGCGGGGGCGCGGGGCTGTCCGCTTCGGGCGGGAGCCGGTCCGGGTCCGGTGGGTCCGACGTGAGGGGAAAATCCTTCAAGGAGCGCTCGTGGGGAGCTGGCACCGCCCGGAGCCGTGCTGTCCCTGCCCGGGAGGTGCGCAAGGCCGTGGGTGGGGCCCGGGCAGCCCGAGCTGGTGGGAGCACCCAGCCCGTGGCAGAGGGGGTCCGGAGGGGCCCTTCCGACCGTTCCTTGGTTCGGGGAGAGGTGCTCGGGGTGAAGTGCTTTGTGGGTCGGTGTTTTCTGTTCGCTGGGAGTGGGCGCTTTCCAATAGCAGCCCCGCTTCCAAAGCGAAAGTCGCCCATGTCGCTGCATGCAGGCGGTGCTGAGGAGGGAGCCGTGCTGTGCAGAGGCAGAGAGCTCTCACTTGTGCGCTTTGTTCAGGCACTTTTGAATCGAGCGCTGTTAAATGTACGCATGAACCATCACTGCAGCCTCGATGCTCGTGTATGCCTGTTGTGGTGCGGTTCTTAATGGCCCAATTAAGAGCGTTTGAAGGATAGAGCTTGTGCCAGCAGGCTCTTAACTCCGGTGCTGTTAGCAGTCATCTGCATACCCAGTTCTTAACGTAATTAAACACTGATGCAACGTTTGAGAAAGAGCTCCGTTCTCAAAAGTAGCTGTAAACATCAGTGTGAGAGGACTCTATCCTACTGTGAGTTAACACACTCCATTTACAACAGAAATGAGATGGTCCTTTGGAGGGTGAGTTCTGTCGGTTCATCACTGGGATCCTGTGAGGTTTTTCTGGTCTGTGCGGTGCCATGGTTGTAAATGTGGGCGGAAAGATGCAGGCTACGTGTGTGCTGTGGTCTTCTGTGAGTTGTCCACATCATCTGAAACACCGAGCCCAGAGTGGGCACTGCTAAACTTAGTGGCAGCTGGCTGCAGGGATGTCCTCCAGTGGAAAGTCATGTATCAGTGTTTTGCTTTGAGTTCAGGAAACGGTGTGTGTACCCTACAGCCGTAAAAACTTTGCAGCCTTTGTTAGTTAGGATGCCAGCTGCAGGCTTCAGAAGCCTGAATTCTGGTTTCATCTCTACTGCTTGCTCTTTGTTGATGGTTATCCATTCACTCGTCCTTTGTACTCTTCTTTTCCTAAAATAAGACAATACCTTTAGCAGCTTAATCCACTGAAGCTTCACTGTGAGCACTCTGTTTAATTTGGAGTGGTGTTTTTGATCTGATTGTTTCATGCAGCGGCTGGGATGGCTGACTGGACTGGGAAAGAGGAACATGCTGCCCCACCTGTTTTCTCTGGTAGTGCTTTTTTTCTTCTTGGAATTGTGTTATTGCTTGAGCAGGGCTTTCACACTGGTGAAAGTGAAACTGTGCTTTGTCAAGAAGAATGTGTAATGGTAAACCTGCAGAGCCTGACAGAGGATAGCACAGCCAGTGAATTTTACAACTTATTTTCTTTGATGTTTAGTTCTTAATTTGATTCTTTACTTCTGAGTAATCTGAAAGATTTCTCTGAGCCCACGTGCGGATCTTTCTTCCCTTACATCCAAATGTAGAAGTTTGTAATGGATCACCAAACGCAGTTTCCTTCCATACTTTCCAAGGTCTCACGTCCTCCTCCTTGACCAGGAACAGACTTCAGGGGAAGTCAATCATCCCTTCCTTTGGGGGGGGGGCTTTGTGCTGTGTGCTGCTCAGAGCTCGATCCCCCTCCCATCCCTGCTGCCTTCAGAACAGGAACGGCGCAGCCCAGCGTCACACTCCATCATGTGTCAGACATGGGACAGGATGTGTCTGCCAAGCTGGACACTCACTGAAAAGCGACAGCTTTGCAGAGTGATTGATTTATTTTTAACACTGAAGCGTACGTGGACTGAATTTTCCTTTTTATTTATTTTTATTTTTAATTTTTGTGTTTAAAGTGGTGAGTGTGTGGTTTGTTTGAGGGTTGTGTTTCCTGACTGAATAGGCCTTTTTTTTTAATGTTTAAGTTAGAGAGCCCTGAATTGGAGGGTTTATAATGAAAATGCTGACACAGGTTTAAAGCTTTTTGAACAGTGACACTGTAATAAAGAGCCAACTGTGCAGCCACTGAATACTGCACTGTGACTTTCAATCGTGAGAGTCTGGATCTCTCTGGAAAGCAGTATGGGCTTAATTAGAAGTTTTATATTCTCCTGAAACACTTTTTCAGTTTAAAACTCTTCAGTCTTTTTTGGTAACACGATCAAGATTTGTAAACACGGAGCTGTGAAAGAGGCCAACACATGCCTCTTTCACAGAGAAAGTGTGTGCTGAGCCTGCCTGAAGGCTGTCTGGTTAGGGCTCCTGTTTATGTGCTCATGACCAGCAAGGAAGCATGCTTGGATGTCCTGGGGTGCAGTGTGTGAAGCAGAGTACTCATACCCCACGTGGCAGCACTGGTGTCAGGTCCTGCTCAGTTCACATGGGGCATTTATTCCAGAGCTTCTCTTGTGAGTGTCCCTACAGCAGTGGGCAGAGGCAAAGCGTAGATCTGGAGATTGCATTCCTTGGTTTTGAGCCTCAGTCAGCTGTGTGCTTTCTGCTCTTCTTTTTCCCTCTAATTAACCGGGATAATGGTGTAGTTCTGCCTTGCAGGTGTGTTCTGAGGCTGACTCCAGGAGCATGTGCGCTGCTGAGCCCTGTGCTGTGTGCTCCTGTCCGAGCTGCTCCAGCCTTAGCTCAGGTGAATGGGACCGTGTGTTCTCACCCCAGGGATGTCAGCTCATGGCTGTGTGTGAGTGGTGCTGGGTGAGCTTCCACAACAATGTGCTGAGTGCTCCTTGGCAGAAGAATATCGAGTATGGGGAAGTGTGCTCTGCCCAGAAGCAGTTGTATCTGTTCTCCCTGATGGAGCAGCAGGGACAGATAAAAAGGGACGAGAGGACAGATTCACCTTATCTCTACAAGCAGGCCTTACTTCAAATATGTTTGGTCCCTACTGAAGCAATAGCATGTTACACTGGGAGGCAGAGGGGCTTGCAGACTGAGGACAGGGCTGTCCATACTACAGCAGCTTCATTGTGGGGGGAGGGAGTGACATGAGACTTGGAGTTGTGCAGTGGGGACTGGCAGCTCTGCTGGTGGAGAGACTCTGGGGGAGCAGGAGGGACAGTGCTCTGCTGTGAGCCCCACGAGGGAGAAGTGAGGTCAGTGCTACTGGTAGCGTCAGCAGTTAACTTTGTTTCTGCTGCCCTGAAACAAAGGTATCTGTGGAAGATAGGACGCCTTCTAGATAGGTTAATGGGCTTTTCTCCTTCATCTGTATTGTTGGTAAAGCTGCTGTGCCATTTAACTGCTTAATATTAATCCAAGAAAACGTAGGGCATGGCTCACTGGGGCAGATGCCAGCATCAAGGCTGCAGATTGACTTTTTCTCCTCTTTCATTAGTTGAACTCCTTTTCCTGTGCTTTCCTTTTGAGGATTAAAGCTGTTGTGACTCTTGCCAGCATCCAAACAGTGCTGAGGAGTGTCCAAGCGTTGAGCTGTGTGAGCCTGGAGCCACAGCCCTGGCTGCTGGGAGTGCTCTGTGGCACTGACCCTTCTCCTGGGGGGGGAGGGGGACCCCATGGGGCTGGGTGGGAGCCCCTGTCGGTGCAGTTCCCCTCTCTGTACACAGAGGCCCTCAGAGCTGTGGGGCACTTCCTCACTGGTGGTGTGACTGTTTCCATGGCAGACCTGTGTGGCATAAACATTGCTCCTGTGCTCTTCTCTTCACGCCCATAGTAATGACATTTTCACTTTGGAGAGTTCCTGATAGGGCTTAACTTCACAGGCACCTTTCTGGAGGTCCTGGAGTGTAGATAAACTCCCTGGACACAAGCTGCACGTTGGGGCATAGCAGAGCTGTGCCTAGCTGCAGGCTGTCAGCACAACCTGTGGTGCAGATTAATGTGAAATACCGCAGATCCATGAGGAATATGTTATTTTTTGCAAGAGGATTGTGCTGACTTTGCCTGATGGCTTGTGTGTTGTAGTTGGAAACAACTAAACTGCTGCTGTCTGTTCAGAGTGACAACGGTGCACCTTTTGCACAGGGATTCCTTCAGTGTCCTCCAGCAAGTCAGATTCTGTCCCGACTTTATCGGCTGCTCCTCCTTGTTCTGTGTGCCTGAGCTGCAATCTGTGCCCCTGCCTGGTCTCTGTGTGCTGGTTTTCAGCTTTTACTTTTTCCTTGCCAGCTGTAATAAAGGTTTCCTACGTGCTAACGTAATCACACCTGACTTCAGTCTGTCTGCATCAGACATTCCGTATTCTGCTGAGGATGCTTCCTGCCCAAAAGCTGCCTTTGATTTTTAGTTTTTCTCTGCATGACCTTAACTTCAAACGAGGAGAGGCTGGTACTGCTGGGAAGGCAGAGTTCTTCCTTCTCAGTCTGTTGTATGCCACTGTCTTTGGAGGACAAGTTAGCTCCTTTGCATGCACTACTATATATCTTGGATAGATCTGGCAAGAAGCTTCAGAATGATCTCAGCTCTTCTCTCTGCTTACAATGTAATTGCACCAGTTAATCTGTCAGTTTGTTTTCAGTCACTGCAGTTTGCTGTTGGCTGGCAGAGCTCAGGTAAATAGTGAAGCTTTCCCCGTTTCCTTGTCTCACTCCCAAACCTGGTGGTGCTGTGTGTACAGATATGGGGCTAAGCCTTTACAGAACAAGTGTACCCAGTGTGCATTCTTTCTAGCTGAAAACATTCAGGAGATTGAGGCGACTTAAAGTGCTGGGTTAGCATGCCCTAAAGTGGTTCAGTTTTCATCATGGATGCTTATTATCTTCTGGATTGATGTTATCCTGTGCTATTGTATCTGGACTGAGCTGTGTTCCTCGCCAGCCTGAGGATAAATTTTTCTTTACTCTTCTGTAGCTTCTTAAGGTGTCTGCATCAGGCTCGTTTTCTTTTATGCTTCCTAATATGCAAAGCTGAAGACATGCAGGACTGACCCTGACTTTTCCTCCTTGGTTTTCCTGCTCCATAGTGTGAGTCCCTGCTGGTGCCAGGGGCTGGGGCCCTGCTTCAAGGTCTTCTTCCCCATTGTTCAAGGCAAAACGTTGAGTCTAAACTCTGTCCAAAAATATGGCAAGAAGAAACATTAAAGAGGAACTTGAAGCTAGCTCAGTCACTGAGACATAAAATCACTTTACAGCATTGTGTGGTGCTCGGTTCCTGTTTCCTGGGTCAGTTCTTGTTCGAGCTGTGCTCCTGGGGAGCCACACAGGTGGAGCAGAGCACTGGGGTCTGGCTGCATCAGGAGAGGAGCAGGATCACATTTCAGAGCCCTTTCTCTTCTTACAGGTACATGGTAACTCAATGCTCATCTGGTTCAGCTTTGACTGCTCTGAGCACGCCCGCAGTTTCCTAACTATCTTCTTTTAAAAGAGAACACTTTGGAAGGAGTAACAAAGGCTGAAATAGAACTGGAAGGAAGTGCTCACCTGTCCTGAGCATGCTGTGGGCTCCCACCTCTCCTGGATGCAGGTACTTGTGAGCTGAGCCCTCATCACAGTGCTGCTGGTGCTGACTGCTGCAGGACGGATCCTTGTGTGCTTCCTATCTGAAACTGCTCCTGCAATTGTACACTTCTACAAAGATCAGGCTGTTAAAATTTGTTATATGCTGTCCGTAACACCTGGGCAGGAGGAATTCCTGCCTCCTGTGTCCTCGACTGAATAGCAAACCTGTAAGTAGCTTACTAATATAGGAATTATTCCTATAGCTTAGTCAGAATGACTCACGATTGCTCGTGGGGCTTTGTCACGCTCGGCAGGAGCAGTTTCACTATGAGCCCCAGCTGCCTGGTGGAGCAGCAGCCAGCCCAGGGCTTTGGTTCCCTGGGTTGTGTAAGCACTGCTGAGTGCCATCACCCCACATCAGGAGGGACACATCGTTGTTTCTCAGCAGTGCACGCAGCACTGGGGCCTTTACCTGTTCATTGTTGGGGCTCAGCTCGCTCTGTCCCAGATTGCCCTGGGTGCTGGTGTTCTCCTTTCCCACTTTTGCCTTCCTTCTCGTGACTGCTGGTGACAGGAACCTTGTCCTTGGTGGTTCCGGAGCACTTTTGCTGGGTTAGAAACTGTTAGGGTGTCCAGCTTTGTGGCTTGTGCTCTTCATTCATTTTTTGCAACTAGATATTTTTTTTATAGGCTTTGTGGCAATGAAGGAAAGAACAATTATGCAAAGCAAGATCAGTTCCAGCAGTTTGTAGGGATTTGTCCTTCCACTGTTTGGTTCTTCTTTTGGTTGTTTACTTCCAAAGCAGTGTTGGTAATGTCATGCTTCAGCCAATTCTATACAACAAGCTGTGCAACCATCCAGAAATTAAGTCTAGTTATGTAGCAGTTATATTTTGAAGTGTATTGCACATGGGGAGCTTTTGGATGCTGCCAGCATTACCTCCTGGCACCCAGGACCCACATGGGGCTGTGCTGCAGCTGGAGCAGCTTCAGCCCCAGCTGCTCTGCCCTGAGATTTGAGGTCACTGCTTTCAGTGATCCTGCATTTTCTTCCCTAGTTCTATAAAAAGCCACAGTCAGTTTGTGGTTCCTGAGCCTGGTGGTAGCACGCTGCTCGTTAAGGCTTATGGAGTAGAAATTGTGAAAACCTGATAGTCAGCAAACGTCCATTTTTACTGTTAGGATGTGGAAATGAGGGAATCTGTCCCTTTCAGTGTGATCCAGGGGGTAAGATGGGGAGCCCATGGGGTCTGGGCATCACTCGCTGTCACTGCATTCCCTGGGGCTCCCAACCAAACGCTCCTGCTTGCTGGGCTGCTGCTGAATTAGAGCTGCTCTGAGCAATTACACGTTGCCCTTTAACATCTGACTGTTACTGGAGTATTGAAGTTTACACTTTTTAAGCCCTTTTCCTTCACTTTGCTGATTGGATCTGGGTTATTGTGCTGGAGTAAGGATCCGAGGCTGCTGTAGTCTGCCACACATCCAACCCTTGAGACCTGGTGCTGCACGGGGATGCAGAGCAAGCACAAGTGCTGCTATTGATTTTCCCCTTTATAAGTTACTTTGGATGTAGAAGTAAAGCTGTATATTTGCTACAGCTGTTACGGGAATATAACTGCTTCTGATTTCCTATCGAAAGCTGTTACAAACTGCAAGAAAGAAGTAAAAAAAAAATCCCAGAGCTCTCTGGTGAGAACGGGGACAGTGTTTTAGAGGCACCAGAGGACGTCGATATCTCTGAAGTGTGTCTGTGATGCTGACCCTGAGGTCGGCACTCCTCCCCACCTCTGCTCAGCAGCAGCCAAGCTTTATTTGAAGTGATCTACAAAGGGAAGCTATTTGTGCCATTTGCAGCTCTATGGATTTGAATAAAGTCTCAGAGTTTTTTTTTGTTACGTGTTCTGTTGCTCTGTGTTCCTTTCAGTCTGCCCGGATTGGAAGGCTGGGGGACTTGGAGCAGGTTGATGGAGGTGGCAAACAATCCTAGTCGTGGGTCTCTGCTCCCTGCTGCTTTGTGGGGGGGGGGTGTCTGGGTGTCCCAGCACTGTCAGCAAAGCTCCTGTTGTCACACCCACTGAGTGGGAAGGGCAGTGGGGAGAGCTGTGGCTGAGGAGAACCAGCCCTTCAGTTTCAGCTGCATTGTGGAGCCATGATAAACCTTTGTCTTATTTTGTGTTTAAGCCTTTCTCTCACCACTTCCTTCCTAAGATAGAAATTAAAACTTCGTAGGATCTCTTGTCAACCACTCAGTGGCATCAGAGGAAAAATACAAAGCAAAAGAAGAAAGCAACCCAAAAAGCGTGAGGAAGAAAAAGCATCTCCCGGGGTGGCTCCTCTGCTTTGCTTCGTGCTGACACAGCCTTCTTCCTGCATGTCTTCACTATGGGCTGGAGGTCAAAGTTTGCATTTATGCAGCCCTGTTTGCAAGCTGTACTGCAATAAACTGTGTGCTTTGGGAGGAAGAATTCCTTGAATGTTTTAATGTCGCCACAATCTTTCCTGCACAGAACAGCTCTATAGGTGGGAGAGGAGCATAGCTCTGCCCGAGGGATCCATCCACAGCCCTTTGTGTTTGGGAGGCATCTTCTCAAGCAGGTTTTGCTTCAGCATCAACACTTTGTTATGTGTGAATGGGGTTCCTGCTGCTGAGTGGGTTGCTGCTGGGGAAGGCTGTGTGTGTGCAGACCCTAATGAGGCTGCAGGGCTGCACATGGTGGGCAGGCTGCTTTTTGGGAACCCTGCTGCTGATGTTTGGCTAATAAATCAGGAGGCCTGAGGCCAGTATGTTAATTAGGGTGCAGGGGTGCTAGTGGAGTGTTTTTAACTACTTTTGCTCCTGGGCTTATGGACTATAAAGCCCAAGTGTGGATTTTATAGCGCAATAAAAAGAAACACTTCTGGTAGTAAAAGAATGAGACCACAGCAAATCTATGGTGAAATAAGGTCAGTGAAAAGGATCCTGGCAATTCCGGGCCTTGGTAAAGGGTATTTATTCGTTTAGCAATTAATTAAAATTGACTATGCTTTTTTGCAGCAGAATGAGCATCATTCTTTGGAGGCAGTGTGCCTTACCAGCTTCCATGTGAAGGCTCCCGAGCTGATGTCCCTTCTCCCAGAGCTGTCCTGCCCTGGCAGCTGCTGCCCAGGAACAGGAGCAAACAGTCACTTGAATTTTGCTTTCCATTTCAAATGCAGAAATAATGCTGTTGGGTGAAGGGTCACTTTATTTTTAAAGGGACTCTGACTCAGAAGTGTCTTTTCAAAGGTACTCCTTGCAGCAAACGGTGTTTTCTGAAGGTCGAAGTTGCTGTATTTTAAGTTGCAGCTTCAGTTTGTGCTACTTGGTGTTTCTAGCTCAAGGAAGATGTATTAGCAAGTTTCATTAACCAGGCAGCCGGGCTGCTGGCAGTGGAGTTATGGGAGGCAGAGGGTGGACCAAGGAAGATGTTCACTTTTCTCTTGCTTTTCTGTGCTTGTTGGCAGCTGGTGAGTTCTTGTATCTTAGGTCAACAGTGATGTTAGGAGTGTAACATCCAGTTTCACTTTGCTGCACATAGCAGTGGGGGAGAGGTCTGGGCTGTCTGCTCCATCCATGTGAGCCTCTTTGGATTGAAGGTGGATGGCAAACAGTGTCAGGCTGAGAAAAAGCTTTTATTTTGCCATGGGCAGCACTGTGTAAGCTGCTCACGGAGCCGGAGGCGCTGGCTGTGTGTGTTCTGTCTGTGGTGCCAGGGCTGTTTTGGAGAGGTGGTGCCCCACCGTGGGTCACATTCTTCTGGCTGTGAGAACTGAACCTGGCATTCACTGGGCTGAATTAAGTGCCTGCGTGCTAATAGATGCTGATTACTGGTGGCATGTGGGTATCTAGCCGGCCTTTGTCTGGTGTTTCAGCTGCTTCCTAACAGCTCAAGCCTGCCAAGTTACTTAGTAAGCCAGCATGAGTGGCTGTGCAAATGAGTGGTCTTGGGAAACGGATCATTTGTAGTGAAGACTTTGCTTAGAAGTGCAAAATCTTTTTGGGTATTGAAAAGAAAATTCTTCAGGCTAAAATCCAGCACTTAGTCTACTGCAAAAGTCACAGACGTGCGACAGTCTGCCAGATGTGTGTACAGTGTGTGCACTGAGGCAGGAGAAGTGCTTGCTGCAACTTCACTGTGTGGGTAAATTCCAGGGGTGGTGATATTTGAGAGCTCAATTTCCCAGTAAAACACCTCTGTTCTTCCCAAACCATAAACTTGTCTTTCTTTTCCATCACAGGACATGCTACGGGGTGAGGAGCACAGATAAAGAGCCTCCTGCCGCTCTGCAGCCTGCTCCCCCAGCCTTGAGGACTTCATGCAGGACACAGGCTGATGCCCTCAGCACATGCAGCCATGGATGGGGGGAAGAGCTGCCCTCAGCGTGAGCAGCAGCCTGCAGGTGATGCCCTGTGCAGCATCCCTGGCTTCCGCTCCCCGCTCACCATGCCGCCCATGGAGGTGAGGCTGCAGGGTGACCCTGGGGGGGGATGATGCCCAGGGTTGCCCCCCTGCCCCCAGGAGGAGTCTGGGCAGGGTGCAGACAGCAGTCCCCCCACTGCATCCTTGGAGTCCTTGTACAGGAGCTGTGTACCAGGCAGCTGGCCAGGGTGTATTCAGTGAAGTCTTGAATGTGAATGCTGGAAGGTTGTGGTGATGGCTGTTGAATGCTTTTGAAATGGGAGGGGAAAAACCAGCTGTGATTAAAATGATCCCTCTTTACATGGTGGGAGGTGCCAGCTGCTAGGGAAAGGGCTTTGTGCAACATCATAAACTTTGTTTCCATGTCGCTCCTCTCTCTGAGAGATACTCAAGATGTGTTTGGATTCACCTGTGTCTTTTCTGAGAGTGGCAGAGATGAATAGGGTTGTATTTGTCCCAGTATGGCTTCTGAAACAAGACTGAATCCCTGAGGTGTTTGTTCTGAACGGGGCAAAAAGCAATCCTCTGCCCCAGAAATGCCTCTACGTCCCCACAGTTCTCTCTTTATAAATCATGTTAGAATTATTCCCATATTCCCACACTGAGGAATATGAAAAAAAAGAGGCCCCTCTCACCAAGTGCCTGGTACTTCATACGTGGGCACTGCATGGGGGAGTGGGAAGATGAATTAGGGTTGGAGGGGAGTAGTGCTGGTCCTCTGCTCTGACTGTTTTGCGTTCTGCTTTCAGAGTTCCATGCTGGCTGCTGACTCGTGGAGTGACTGCTATCCCACTCCTTTCCCAACCTCATCTTTCCCAAGTGAAAACCAGTGAGTGCTGTTCTCCTTTATATAATTCTCCTCTGCTCTTGCACACCCTGTGATTCAACTGTTTCTTAGTGCTTTCCTTGTTTATTTCTCTAACTGATGGGGAAATAATTGCATCACAGTCATCTTGTGGCATTTCATAAACTGATACATCTTGGAAAAAGCAGCAAACAACTTGAAAAAAGGAAAAAAAAAAAGACAAAACACAAAGACAACAAAGCTTTGATTTCTGGTAAATCTGGTGGCTGCTGCTAGAGAGGAACAGCCTTGTTTCTTCCTGGATTTGTTACACTAATGGAGTTAAAAACACCCAATTAGCACAGTCCAGCTGAACAAATTCACTGTGCATCTATAGCTTCATGCAGGTAGCACAGACAAGAAAAGACAAACTGCTGGTACTGGTGGCAGACTTGTGTGAAGTGACATTAAAATCTATTGCTGTGTAGGTGACTGGAAACTGGGCAAATACTATAATCTCATGTCTTTGTTGAAAAACTCTATACAACCCCTGACTGTGCAATGCAGGGTTTGTGAGTCTGTCTTTTTCTTCAGGTTATAACTGATACTTTTCACTGATAAGCTCACTCCACAAGGTGTGAAGTGATGAGAAACCAGCTCGTGTGAGAAATTGTGACTTCCTCCTAAGTAAAGCTGCCCTGTGCAGAAAATCACCTAGATCACATGCTGCAAATAGCATTTTTGGGGGATCTATATATAGCAGTGAGTGATGTTCCCATCCTTTGTGATGTACCTCTGTCCTGGAGCAGAGGGATGAACACTGGGGACAGCAGGAGGTAAAATGGCCTCGTGCCATTTGGGACTCTGCTGGGACTGGGTGACGCTGGTGGCTGCTCTGGTTTCTTTGTGAATGTGGGGAGTGGCACAGAGACAGGATATGTTTTTAATTAGGTCAGAGGTGGAAGGAAGGAAGGTAAAAGAAGGAAAGTTTGATAACATACTGTGTTCCTGGCACTTGAGGATTTAGTTTAACCTCCTTCCTGAAGGGATTGCTGCATGTTTCTGCAGAGCAGGGATTCATCCTCATGGGTGTCCGAGTTCCAGCCTGGCTGTCAGAAGCAATCATCAGCTTCTGTGTTCAGAGGGGTGAGACTGCTTTTGTCTCTGAGTTAGTTCTGCTTGTTTCTCACGTGCCTGGGCTTCCTCAGCTTGCAAAGTGAAACAGGACAGATCTTGGTGTATAATGATGAAGAATCTGTCCCACAGGTGCTGCATGGAGCTCTGCCTTGTCTGTTACTCCCCGAAGTGAGAGATCAGGAGGACTTTTCAGAGAAGTTCAGTATCTGCTTTTAGCAGGCCTGCCTCTGATTGGAAAAGAGCATGCTTTTTGAGCATGATTCCTGTAAAATTACAGTTTGTGAATTCTCAAGAGAGCTGTAACAGAATTTCTGTTCTGCTGTATCAAACCACAGGATTAGATTGTGTTTGTCTATTGTGTTGGCTTTCTTTTTTTTCCTTTGACTATTTGTTCTGGTTTTCGCTTTCCTCTTTTCCAGTGCTGCTCTTTGCTGTTTGTGTCAAATCTACTGGAAACGTTGTGGCCTTTATCCTTCAAAGACGTGCCTGCTTTTAATGCAAATGTGAACTTGTTGACTTTGTTACCGTTTCTTTAGGAAGTGAGGCTCATTGTAACCTTTATTTGGTTGAGAATTCAGCCCAGACTTCATCTTTAGCTTCTTCTACCGTGGTAACTGTAAAAATGACCTTTCAGGTGAAGTTTTCCACATCTGTGTTTCGAGGACAAATAAAGGGCTCTGTCCTTCAGTGCTTGAAAACTGCAGCTGGATCTCTTTGAGGTGGGATACAGGGCTGGGATGTCATAGGTGGAAATCCTGGAATCTCATTTGTGAGTGGCTGTGTTTGAACATGGTTTACTCTCATGGCAACAGCTTTGTCCCAGAGCTGGTTTTTCCTGTTTCTTTTCAGTAGTTTCATGCTAGAGAATTTGTTTAAAAGATACCAAAGCTTGCCTCTTTCTTTCAGACTTTCTTAACCTGAAAATGTAAACAGTGTATTAAACGTTTCTGGAAGAACAAAAGGCATTCAAATCCTCTGTAGGGAAGAGCTGGAGCTCGGTTAATTTCTAGGGCAACTGTCCCTGAGGAGCTGGGATTTTTGCAGCAGTCAGCCCAATACTTCCCTTCCTTCAAGGAATTCTAGGTCAGCACAGTTGGTGCTGTTGAAAGCGGTGTCACACACGTACAAAATGTATTTTTCAAAAACTGGAGCAAAGTTTTCTTCCATGGTTTCTAAAACAGGCAACTCCATTCTTTTCCTGCTGTTTTCATGCACTGTTCCACTTTATCACCTGTGAGTGGAGCACTGTTTACTGCAACAGCAGAGCAGGTTCTGAAATGCATGAGTTGGTGTACTGACAGGGAAGAAGAGTGCCAGGATCAATACCTGGGCAGCCTGTGAACTCTGCTCACTTGCTGCCTGGAAATATGGAGCTTGCATCTCTGAGTGGAGGGCTGTACCATCAGAGCATAAAGCCTGGCCAAAGTCCCCACAGCAGATATTCAGTGAGATTGGCCCCAAAAGGGATTCAGATGTACTGGATGCATTGATGAGCAGCTGGTGTGAGGTTATGGCAAGCTATCAAGGGATGGAAGCCCACCTCCTGGGAGGGATGTGGATTGCACTGGCTCACCTGAGGTGTGGATTCCAGTAAGGGCCTGTCTGCAGGCTCCTGCTGTTGAAAACACAAGTTGTGTGTTTTTTTATTATTATTATTAAAGATCAAGCAAACAAAATGCCATACAAGTTTCTTTAGGAATATGTGAAATAGCCTTACCCAGAGACCCGCTGGCTGGATGGACATCAAATGATTGGGGTGAGTCAGATGTCAGCTCAGGTTTGCCTTGTACCAGACTGTTCCACTGCTTCTATATTTAGAGTGGGTGGCAGCAAAAAAGCAGCTTTGCTCTTTAAAGCAATTGTCTGAAATGGATATAATCCCAAGATGCTCCCCGCCCAGCTCACAAAGTCCCAGAGCTCAGGGATGAAAGAATTTCTCTGCTTTATTCCTTACAGAAGGGTAGGAAGCATGGCTGCTGTAAGGCTGTGTGCTTGTTGGGTTCTGAACGTTGTGTGCTTCCCTTCATGTTTTCCTACATGGAGATATCCCTCTGGTTATGTTTCTAGATGTTCTTTTCCTTACAGATGACTTTGAGTTTAGCTTTGGGGCAGAGAGGAATCCATACCTGTTGAAGGAAGTGTCACTGGGTTGGCACATGTAACCTGATGGAATCTGAGCTCTTGAGCCAGATTCTCCATGACAAGCAGAAGGGGAAGACCAGCACTCCTTCCTTTGGGCGGTGTGGTTTCACTGGAGGGGCTGGCTTCCCATGGAACGTGATGGGGTGGGAGCTGCTGAGCTGCTGTAAAGCATCCCCTTTCTGGGGGCTCACAGCAGGTTCCTGCATCACAGCAAATGCAGCACTCTGCCTGAAGAGCACAGTGCTTCTCCAGTGCAAGAACAAAGTGCATCTCGCACTCACAGATTACAAAACCAAGGTTAAAGGAAACAAAGCAGCATGCCAGCACTGCTCATTCTGCAGCAGTTCAGGCCAGGGAGGTTGAGGCTATCTTGGTTTCCTTCCTGTTACCTTGGCTGACTCCTCTCCAACCCATGAGGCACTGGGGAGGTAGGAGGCAATGATCGTTTTTCTCTTAAAATAGTTTCCCTGGTTGGTTTGTTAAGTGCTGGCCAAGCTCTGTCCTTGTGCAGAGGAGAGAGTGTGAGAACACAGCAATTTCAGCTGGAAAGCATTTTAATCAAGCCCTTCCGTCTCCATAAATACTTTACTTCCCAGAATCTGTACACAGATTTTAATCAGGCTGAATGGATTGAGGATTCTGTCTTTAATGATGCAAAAAGGAGGAAAAATGAGCAGATAAGTGTGTCTGTACATAAATATGTGTGCAAGTATAAGCGTGTTAGTGAGCTGCTAGCCACACACGTCCCTAATTGCTTACAGTTCAGCAGCAGAGCCATCCCCAGCTCTGTTCCTGGATGGTATTTCTTTTTCAGTTTTGCTTCTCCTTCCCCTTGCTAAAGCTTATTGCTCTGGGTTCTGTAACCTTGGCACTGTGGAGAGCACACAGCTGGCTGCAAGAGGAAACAGTCTGATGGGGTGAAACGTTTCAGTGATTCCAGCATGAAAACATGTTGGGTGGCGATTGCCCAAGCAGCATGAGTGCACGGCCCTTACGGGAAGGATTACAGAGCACATTCCTGCTGCTGCAGGAGAGAGGAAGGACTCGTGTGTGTAATAGCAAAGCCAGAGGACAGCCATGGAATACAGAGCTCCCGGGAAGGAGGAAGGGAATTGCTCTTTTGCCCTTCTTCCCCCCTTTCTGCTCAGAGGAAGCTGGAGCTTGGGGCAGGGAGGCAGGAGGGGCTGGTGCATCCCCTCTGCAGCAGGGACTGATCAGAAGACCTTTGCTTTTCTCTCTTGTATTAGGTCGGTAGAGGTTTTGCCTTGTGACAAGGTAAAATCAGTTACATCTGAAACCCATCTCTGTCTGGACTAACGGTTCTGTCTGGGCTTGCATGTTCCTAACCCTTCAGTTTCTATCTGTCTTTCTGAGCTCTGTGGCTGGTGGAGGTCCCTGCAGGGGTGCGACGGTGCTGTTGGCTGTCCCAGCCCCCAGGCTCGCTTGCAGGGAGGGCTGCCTCATTTTTTATGACCTGAACAGGGGGGTTTGATATTTCCATGCAACTTGATGCTTGTCTGTACGTAGTGTGACTGACAGCTTCCATCACACCGTCAGGCACTGGGTGCTGGGAGCCTCAGAGCCTCAGTTTTGCTTTGTTGCCAGGGCTAAAACATCTAGTCCTGTGGACTCTTCTTTTTTGTGAAATCCTTCTTAGTCCACGCAAATTACTGAGAAACAGAATTCTCAGTCCCGAGGCAGATCCTGTAGATGTCTGATTTTGCCTCACAGATATCTCTTCTGAATAAACTTAGCTTTTCTAAATCAACTTTTTGTGTGTCATCCCATAATTGCCCCTTTGCTGCTGCTGACGGAGTCTGAAGCAACCTGAGGAATGCTAAGGGCCGACAGGAAATAACTGCTTTTCCCATTTCCTTACAGGCAATATTTTAATTCCTCTCACGATTTTTGTATGAATCCCATCAGCAGACCACATTTCTTGGATACAAACTATGCATCTGTGGACCCCACTGACTTCTTACCAAAAAATGGTGATTTTCCTCAGGTGAGTACATGGCGACCGATGGCTTTGGGGAGAACAGTGCTTTACGGTGTTGGGTTTTGGTTTTTAGGATTGTGGTGTAGAGGGAAAAGGAAGAGAGTGTTGTAAGTTTGTCCAGCACTGGGTCGGAGGTGTGTGTAACTGGGGTCAATTCTCAGCAATTTAGCAGCTGTCTGTTGGGTTGGTAGGAGCTTACCTGTGATACGACTGCATGTGTTTTAAAGTGATATTAAATGTAAACACAAAGTACACGGGAGAATCATTGTGCAGGAGGGTATAGGTAAGTGTGAAGTTGGAAATGCTTCAGTCAGTTAAAGCATTTGCATCCTAAAACTTCCTTCGCTTGTGAATGTTGCATGTGGTCTGTTGCTAATTAGAAGTGGTACATTCCTGACCAGTGGATGTTTATGGATTGCATCGGTTCAGTGCCCAGCAAACTGAGATCCCAACGAGTTCATTTTTTGTACTGTGGAGGGAGCAGTCTCCCTAGCTCATCTGGCATCCCACGGGAGGACCCACAGGCATCCTCACCTTGGGATCCCTCTGGGCTGGATGATGTCTTTCTGTAGTTTTGGAAGTGTTTCACTTGTTTTTGGCAACGTCTTACAGTAAGATTAGCCAATAACAACTGGAGAACAGCTTATCTGACAGTGCTGGCTGTGACTAAAGAAGGAACTAACTACATCCCTTCTAGGAGCTGATGTAGATATTAGCAGTGTCTGGCTGTGCATGCTCTTTGCAATAGTTGTTGTTTTGTTTTTAACCCAGCATCTGCAGATAGTAAATCTGAGCGACTCTGCAGTCCCAGCCCTCCTCTCTCAGTAAGTCACTGTGCTGATGACCAGGGGAGCAGATAACAGGCAGGTGAAGTCTGGCATCCTCCCTCAGGCAGGCAGAGCTGTGCTTCAGACAACTCGGTGAAGCAGCCAGGGTGAAAGAGTGTGGATGGAGCTTCAGAGCACCCACTGACTGAGCCACTGCATGAGTGTGACTCTCCCTGCTGACTAAGGAGGAGAAGGAACAGAGCTGTAGCAGTGCTGCAGGAGCAGTGTGTGCTTCAAGCTCTGTGCAGAGTAGTCGTTTGGAGTAGATGAAGCTACAAGGACCTTACATAGAGATTTCAGAGTAATGAATTTTTTTACTTACTTAAGGTCTCTTACTGTGACCTGCTGAAGAGGTTTGTTGTGGGCTCTGTAATTAATGACAGATTGGACCTTATAGCCTCCAAGGTGCCCAGAGGTTCTCAGAGGAAACTTTAAGGTGTGCAGAGTGGTGGTTTATGTTCAGTATCTTCATCCACACTGTCTATAAGTCAGACTTCTTTTCTGATCACAGAGAAGCTTACTGGCAGAGCCAAGCTTCCTCTGAGTGTGGGAACCAGCTAATCTGCACATCGCAGCTGATCTGCCTCATGTTTGTGTGTTGGTGTGACAGATAAGCACAGGGGCATTGTCTGGGTGTGTGTGAAATGGAGTTGAGTTTGTTTCCCTTTCCTCTTCTCCGTTAAGGTGAAGATTGACCTTTGTAGACATTTCACAACCAATTCTAAGCGTGCCCTGCAGCGTAGCCCAGAGGTGCTGAGAACAGCATGAGGGTAAATGGGGGCAGAATGGGCATACTTTGTGCTGGCCTCGTACTTCAGCTCATCACAAAACACTCCAGTAAGCCCTGGTGAGCTGTTGTGAGCTTTTGGATGTTCATTTCTATAATGCTGAGTGCCAGGACACATGTAAACAGAATCTTTTGCCTTTGTAATCTGTCTCTTCTTCCTCCATGGTTGAGTGGAGATGCCTTAGCTTCTTGATCTGCAGTGGATCCGGTGTTGTGAACGTTGGGATGTGGGCTGAGTTGGTAAAACTCACTTGGTTTTATCAAATCAACTGAGTTGGTTGATTGTAAAGAGAGCTTTATTCAGCAATATGATGTGAAATTTATTGATGCAGTAGGAAGCAGCAAACTAATGCGTGTCCCTAACCAGGGAGATGCAGTAATTCCTGCTGACTGTACTTTTGTTTTAGCGGGAGAGAGAGGATTTGAACCTCTGTGAGACTCTGATTTCTGCAGATTTGGATTTGTGTGAGCTGGGCTTTGAGCCCTTTAAGATAAGCCCCTGATGTGAGAGCCCAACTTGAGCTCCTTGAGCAAAGCTGCTGGGAGTGCTTTGTGCTGGTGGCTCATCTGTGCTCGATCACCAGGTGCTGGTGGTCCAGATAAACAGATGAATTATAGTAGCATTGATCTCTGCCTCCTGCAGAATTAATTGTGGGAGGAATGAGACAGAAATGTGATCTCATCAACTCGTGGAAACCATTTTAGAGACCATGATGGGAAGAAGGAGATGGGTCTTCTTCGCAGGTCTCAGCTTGTAGCTCTGTGTAGTTTGGCTGATGGGTTTAACGGGAATGAGGCTTAATTATTTCTTTAACTTGCATGTTTTCTAGTATGTAAGCGGTCAGTCAGCTTCCTTCCCCTGCTGTGTACAGAAATTGATCTCAGCTAGCTTGGCAAGAGCAAGTTTTGAAGATTCTGTCTGGAAAGCAGGTGCTGCTTTATGGTGGCTCTGTGATAGAAGGGCTCTGAAACAATCAAGACATAAAACGACCTCAGCTGATTTCCAGGAATATGGAAAGTTCTTTTGCTGCTCTTGTCCTTCTAGGGAGGAAGCAGCAGAATGGAGCAAGGTGACTGTAGGCAGTTTTGCTTTTGTTTTGACCTTTTCCAAGGCAACTGCTGGGAGACTGCACCTATTGCACTGTACCTGCAAGAGTTCTTTAGCTTCAAGTACAGCAACAGGGAGGTGTTCATCTCTGAATCTGTCACAGCCAAACCAGCTCTTTTGCTCAGATGTTGTACCAGGTAGCACTTGGTTGTGCCATGTATGTTTGTTCCCATGAGAAACAGAGCATTTCTGAACGTTTTTTTTTGTTTTTGTTCTGTTTGGTGGTTCTTGGTAAGCATGTGCACTGAGCTCTACCTGGGACTTCCTGGATAACCCATGGCAGTAATCTATCAACCTGTGTGCTCTGAAGCTGAGAAACACCAAATAAAGCTTTTGTTAGAGCTCTGTTTTCCAATATGAAGCTGCTCTGCTGAGGCAGTGCCTCGGAGTTGTGCTGTCTGCCTGGAGCTGCTGTAGTGTGGCACGTCACAAAGTGTGTGGCTGTGCCACTGCTGTGCAGCAGCACTTGTCTTGTGCTCTCCTGCCTCTCGGAGGCGTTCAGTCTTCAGTCATCCTCTGCTCTGCCGAGGTACAGCTCCAGGTCAGCCTTTCTGAACACTCAGTTCTTGATTTCCTTGAACTTTCTACAGGGCTTGCTGCGTGTGCTCTGACGCTAGTGCTAATGTGGAAATCCATTGATAAAACTGAGCGCTTTCCACCCAAAGAAAAGCTGCTGATTTTTTTTGCTAAGAGCCAAAATTGGAGTCTGGATCTCCTAGAGAGCAGGCAATTGACCGGAGGCAGTGACATTCATGTGGAGTCATCCGGGAACATTCTGGAGGCTTTCCATCCCTTGCTTCAGCAGTATTTTCCATTTTACTGATTTCATGCTGTCCCAGTTGCCAAACTGTTAAATATTAACGATTTGCCTGGAAAGCTGAAACATGCCATTCAGAAGGTGAGGGAGCGGCTTGGGTGATTACGTCTTCCCCAGTGACTGTGCAGGAAAGTACCTGTCTTTTCCATGCTTTCCTGGTGTGGCAGGAGTGGCAGGAGCTGTTAAGCTTTGTGCTGTTACGACCATGCCAGACGGAGGACTGAAACCCAAGAGAGAACATGAAGAGTTTGCTGCGTGCTTTGGTAAGAGGCTCTTGATTAAATCTGTGGTCACTGGGCAGCCAAGATAGATTGGGTGCTTATGTGAGAGCTGTCTTCATACGTGAATACAGATTATTCTCTCGTCTTTGTTGAGATACCAGAATCCAATCTGTGATCATTCATAGTGCTGTAGCCTGGGGTGGTTACAGTACTGCATGTCTCAGCAGCCTGACAGTGCTGGGCTTCCCACATGCTGTCTGGGGGGGTACAGGGAGGGAGTGGAAATGCCATTTCTCATTTGGGGTGAAGCTTGGCCATCCCTTTACATGTCACCTCCCTGCCATGACCCTGCAGCAGGATCCCAGCCTGTTCTCAGGCTGCAGTAAGCAGTTTCTCTTCAGATTTTCCCAGCAATGTGCATGATACTGGAAGTGGATTGAAAAGGTCTGAAGAGCAAATGCCTGATGATTCTGCTGAGGTGTTTGTACATTAATGCTTCCCATTGCCTATGGTCTGAGAATTATTCTTGTGTCCTAGGGTTTGAGGGGCCTGAGGGTGCACTGAATGGTAAGGCATTTGTTTTCCCATCTTCTCTCTGTGTTTTGTTCCAGAGCTCCTCAGGCTCGCCTTCAGAATGTAAAGACTTTGCTGGCCTGAGGATGCTGTGAGTGGGAGTTGCCACACATCTTAATTGCTCTGGGAACTTTGTTTTAGTTGAATCACTCCCCACTGCCACTTGGGTCAAATGAGAAGAGATTTCTGTGTGTGTGACAGCAGCCTCACTGAATGCCTTCTGCATTTTGGAAAAGATGCTTCATTTGGATGGTCAGAGCAGCCTAATGTGAACTTGAACTTCTTTCCTCCTCGATATTTTTGTTTTTTTGGCTTGCTGTTGGGTGATTCATCCTTGCCGGTCTGCTGGCATTCTTTTTATAAACAAGTGGCTTAAATTAAGGTTTAGAAAATAGTTATGTATGAGACCATATTGGAGTCTGATAACATTTCTTGATCCTGGGAACTGCTGTCTTAAGCCAAAGTCTTGCACAGACCCTGTGGTGTCATCTTCTTAAAGAAAAATATCTCCTGAAGACATGTGCAGCCTTAGGAGTCAAGGTCCCGAAGAGATGCAGGACTTGGGTTTCCATAGCTTCCCTCCCTCTCTTCTGTTTACTCCTCTATCCTCAAAGCCTGAAGTCCTGAGTTACTGGGGAGCCTGACACCTGTATGCAGTAATTCTGTTGCAGAGGCCTTTTTCTGCTTCTTTATGCCTATGCTAGCTTTGGTGGCTGCTAGTAAGAGCTGTTAATTGTCCCAGCAAAGCACTCAATGCAGAAGGTTTTAACTTACTCTGGTAGCTGATGTCCCCAGGCTGGTGTGCATGCTAAGCTGCAGTCTGTGCCCTAGGCCTTATCTTAACAGCAGAGGAACATCTGTTTCCCTTTGCTTAACTTGATTCATCTTGTTCCTTATGTCTATCCAGTGTAGCCCTTCCCTGCACATGCAGAACCTCCTCTGCTGGCTGCATGTGTTGTGTAGTTACACTGAGAAATGGAGCAGCAGGGCTGAGCAGCTCCTGGTGAGCATGGAAGGTGTGGATGTGGTGGTTCTGAAGTGAGCTCTGCTGAAGCTTGTTCCTTTTCTCCTGCAGCTAAACAGCTCAATGTGCACATGGCTGCAGAGGAAGCTCAGGTACCCCTCTGGGATCTGCATTGTGCCTGGGCTGGAGGAAAGGCCCATGCCGTGGGGTACAGCAGTGCTGTTAGAGATGCATTCACACTGTTTGGTCACTGTTCAGATGTGGTGGTGATGGTAAACCAACCCTCTGCTCGCCACGAGCTCTTGCAATCCCTTATCAGTCTTTCTTGTTAAAACAGGGGGTAATTAACCTACTTTTAAAAAAAGTATTAATTTTTAAAAGCGCTTCAGTGCTGAGAGCTGTGGTGATTTAAGAGAAATCAATGTAGCAGTTATTAAATTGTATGAAAGATTTGGTTCTGACTGATATGAAGAGTTTCCTGGAATAAGAAACCACCTGGAATTTCCTCTTGCTGTCCTGCAGTTATGTCTACAGGGCGTACAGATAGTAAAATCAATTAAAGGCAATTAATGGCTCTGAAGCACTTGGAACACGCTGCTTGACATGCCCACATCTCTGTTTCACACTGCAGGGCCAGCTTTTTGGCCTGACTTCATGGCACTTTGCAAACCCTTTTGTTGAGGTGCTGGACACTCGGGGCCTCGTGGAGTGCTGTGCTGTGATTGCAGTGGTGTGTCCCTCCTGGCTGCAGTCACTGCATGTCTGCTGCTTTACAGCTGCATTCCCCGAGCACTGTGTGTCCACCATCACTGGCTCAGGTGCCTCTTCCCCTCCAGGCCTGTTGGTTTTCATCTGTTTTGTTGGCTTCGAGTGCTGTGTCCCCTCTCAGACAGGAAAGGAAGCACGGAAGTGACAGAACTGCCTTCTGAAGTTCTTGGCGTGCACTCTTCTCTGCCTCCTCCCCCCTTTGTAAAGCTAGCAAAAGCGGGAAAAGCACTGCTCTGAAACGTGGAGCGCTCTTAAAAATAAAGCTGGTAATATAATTTAATAGCAAACCACTGGGAGATGTATTAAAATAGATGCTTTAATTCAAAGCAGAGTTGCTCTGAGTCATTGTGATGGAGCGAGTTTCCCTGCAGTGCTGAGCTTCCATCCGAGGGGCTGTCACAAACACCCCTCACTTCTCCTGGTCACCCTGAGTGCTCGTGCTCCAACCACAGCCATCACTGGGAGCTGTGCCTCCCACGGGAACACTTTCTTCTTTCCCCCATCTCACATGGTTCTTGTTATTCCCTGCATTGCTGCACCTTGCAGCCCTCATGCAGTGCCTTCCAGCTGCAGGAAATGTAGCCCCGATGCTTTGGTTGCTCGGGGGTGATGAGCTGCCAGGTCCTCTCCTGCATGGCAGTGTTGTCCTGTGTCAATCCGTGCTTCAACCTTCTAAGAAGTTCAGAAACCACGTGCTGGAAACCATCAGCACGCTCAGGAAACTGTCCTGGAGGTCAGTGATTCAAAGATGGCAGGTGAAGATTACCTGTGGAGATCACCTTCCAGAGCATCCAATGGGGTTTTACACTTCAGGTTTTGGTGGAAGATGTCAGTAAGTCGAACTACCGCTGTGAACACTGCTCTAACTCTGCTTTCCCATCCCCATTTGTCAGCACACACGATCATGAATTAATTGTGGAGAACGGAAATGCTGTGGCATAGTTTCTCCCTTAGGACAGGATCTTAAAATATCAGGTGGTGGTTTTCCAGTTGGTTATCTTATCTTCTGTGATTATATCGCTGCGGGATTGCAGAATCAATTCGGCAGTCCTGGTATCTAAGGCAGTGGAATGTGTCTTGTTTCCTTTCAGTGTTCCAGCTTTGTTGCCTACGTTTTGCTCCATGTCTGCTTATAGAAGAGGAAGAGGAAATAAGCCACCTGCTTTTTAAAGGCTGAATAAATAGGCAGACCTTGGTAGTGTTAGGTAAGAGCTGCTGGTTCAATCAGTCGCGCAGCAGGCTGGTTACCAGCGAGTCACTAATTAAAACATTTCAGCAGTGCTTCAAACATGTCATTAAAGCACCTATCCTAAGCTCTGGCTAATTAAAAACAATCAAATTCAGATAAAAATAGCTGTGAAAACCCTCTGCCTTTCTCCACCCCAACAGAAACCAAACACACTGCTTCCAGTTTGGTTCGTGCAGCCTGGTGACAGTGCTCACAGCCCCGAGCCGTGCTGCAGCATGGGAGCATGGGCTCCTTGCAGACTGAGGGTGCTTTTCTTTCCCTTTCTGCTTATTGAATACAAACCTGGACCAGGTATTTCACAGGATGGATCCTTGTGATTAAGGGTCAGTCAGAATTGCTGGGCTGTGCACCTAGCTGCTGTGCACCCAAGGCAGGGTTGCAGCCCCGGGGTGGTTTTGCAGCCCTGGGACACAGTTTGTCCTCTTGCCGTGGACTGCTCTGGGAGCAGAACTTCTTCCTCTGATGGCATGGTCACCCCCCAGGCTCTTGCAGGTCTGCCAGAGGCTTTGCTGCCCTCTGCCACTGCCTGCTCCACGTCTCTGGTGTAAAGAAGTGCCTCCCATATGGGGTTTTCCAGCCACGCTGGGCACGAGGTCCCACTGCCCTGTGGCAGCCCAGGGGGAAAGCTCTGTTCATTTTATTTTTGCAGGGGACTACTCTGGCAAATTCACTCCTTTGCCATCTGCCTGCAGTGGGGCAGCCTCCCCTTAAAACCACGACGGCCGAATCCCTTTCAGCTGCCCCTTCCTATGCCTTTTAAACTTCCTCACCAGAATCGTTGGTTCATTCTGTCATCAAAAAATGAAGTTAAGAGGGAAGCCTTTGGAAAAAGAGAAAGGAGGCAGTGTTCCTGGACGCAGAAAAAGAACAATGAGCTAGAACAGAGAGGCTGCTGCTTTTTATGTTTAATTGCAGTGTGTGGGGTGGGGCAGGTCTTGGAGACAAAAGAAAGCACGCAGCTCTTAAAAAGTAAGAAGAAAACGAGTCCTGTTGGTTACCTTTTGGCTCTGCTTACATCACTTGAGCCCCCCAGCACTGGGGGGGGGCGGGGGGCTGGGTGTGAGCCCCAGCCCTGGGCCGGGTCCCCGCGCTCCCGCAGCCGCGCAGCGCAGCTTTGTTTACAGCCTATCTGTGGTTGAATTACACCACATACAGTAATTCTCCTTGCACTGCCAGTAATTTCACTGACTTACCAAGCAGGCATCATTTCCTGAAAGTCAGCCCTCGTACTTAGAGGAAGTAAGAGCACTCTCCTTCATGACTAAACACTCTATGCAAATCTCGCCGGGCTCAGGACAGGCGTGCTGCATGGCTGTCCTTTTTTCCTCCATTTTCGCTCCTTTCTTCTGCATGTCCAAAAAAAGCCTCGCTGAGCTCTCCTGCTGCCTGATGCTGCTGTCGCTGTCATGAATGAAGACTTTTCTCCGGTGTACATTGAGAAGTTCATCTCCCTGCCTGCTCTGTGTCCTGCTCTGCCCACAGCAAACTGAATGCTGCTTTAAAATGTCCCAAATGCAGTTCTGGCTGAAGTTCCCATCTCTCTTCAAGGTAACGCTTGGTTTTCATTTGCTTTTCTCTTCCTTGGAGTTGCTGTTGTGTTTGTGAGGGGGCACTTCAGCCTCTCCTCCAGACTCGGGTGTCCCTGCTTTGTGCTGCAGCTGGGGGGGCTCGAGAGAGCAGCTCTGAAGGCGAAGTGCTGCAGGCAGCAGACAACTCTGTGCTGTGCTGACCCATGTTCCTGCACTCTGCTCCCGTCGGTGTGAGCGTGGTTACTGTGATATGGGGGAGGGAAAGGAGCTGTGCAGAGATCTGAACTGTGCATATGGAGCCGTGAGGGCTTCCAGGGGTTTGATTTTTAAACCAGACACTGCGTGCAGGAGCACGAGGGAAGTGCTTGCAGAGCAGAGCACCCAACCCTTGAGGCTGCGAGTTGATCTCCCCGTTTTCAGAAAGACTTTGGATTTTGGCAGTGAAAAGATTTCCTTCTAGCCATTGATGGCGTGTGTTGCAGCTGTTCGTTTCCTTATTCCATCTTACCTGAAACAGCTCTGGTGTTGTGATTGTTGAGGAAACACGTCTCTCTTGCCTGGCAGCACCTCTGTGTTCATGTATGTGCATCTGCCTGTGCATATATGGGGCTTTTCTGAAGTTCCTACAGCGTGCTGTGCCAAAAGGGTGTTTGTTTCCTCTGAATCTGGACTGTGAGCAAATAAATCATTTTTATACCGATGTCTTTGTGGCCACGGTTATTTTTAGGACACATGCTGCTGCTGTATTTAGGCTTCACCTGTTCTTTCAGTATTTTTAACAAAGGCTTTGCTTTGGTCAGGGTCGGGAGAAAGAGCTTCATGCCTGTGTTGTTTTCTTACCCTGGTTTTCTCTGGTCTTTCCTGGGAGTTTGTTCTTGGTGTTTCATACCTCTGTTCTGGGATGACGATAGAAGCATGTGCCAGAGAAGATCACTTTGTGCTCAGTTTCAAAGCCCAGCACGTGAGTGCTATCACTGATTTATCAAGCTGCTCACTAGGGCACCTTCTGATACAGAGATCAGACAGTGATTTCAGTTCCTCTGTCTCCCATCTGGTACTTTGATTTTACTTGAACTTCAGAGTGAAAAAATGCTGCCAAGACCGATGCCCAGCTGCTGTACCTCTGTGTTGGCTGCTCTTAAGCCCTTATAAAACTGTCTGTCGAGTGCTCACCTTGCTGTCAGGGAATCATCCTTTCCCTGTTTTATGATGTGCTTCTGTACACTCCATCCCTGACACGAGCAGTTCATTCTGAACTGTTTTCACAAGTGCAGATGTTGGAGCCTGCATGTCTGTCCTCCTCCAACTACTGCAAAATCCTCCTGTTTCCAGTGAGAAAAATGCTGAGTTCTTACTGGTCAAAACAGGGACAAACTAACTCTTTCGAAATGCAGTAAACTGCTGTCCTCTGTGGGCTCTTGGGCCCCTGTTCTCCCCATAACACCCTTTGGTTTTTGGTGCCACTATCCCAGTTGGTGCTGCTCTGTCTGCTGCTGGGTCAGGGCATGGTGCTTCCTCTGCTTCAGGGCCCAGAGGTTTAGCTAACTGCTCCATATAAACCAGTGGAGTAATAAACCAAAGCATGGTTTATGATGATACATGCTGTAGTTATTGGTATGGCTTTGTATTAAATAGTTACAGAGCGTTCTGTGTTTACGTGGTGTGATCTGCTGGGGCTGTGCTGTCAGCTCTTGGGGTGCAGCATGCTGTCTGTGCTCTGTGGAGGAGAGCACAGCGAGGGAAGGTGGACACGGGACTTGGTGACTAGTGCTTTGTAATGCTGCGAGAGGATGGACCAACTGAAGTCATTTCCAGAACTCATACCGTTCATTCTCCCTCTGAATTGAAGGCCAGTTTCCTCTTCCTTATTTCAGGGAGCAGGAGCCCTGAGGCTCACACCAGCAGGCAGCGAGCTGCCTGGGGCTCTGTGCACCCCTTGTTGTTCTTAGCCGGGCACCGTCCGCTTTCAAATCCCTAATGGGCACTCAAGTTAATGGACAAAAAGTAAATCTCACTGTGCCAGCCTGAATCTCACACATGCAGCATGTACAGTGCTCTCAGTGAGAGGCTGAAGGTCACTGTAGGAGGCACCTGCAGCTTCAGAGCAGTTGCTGTCTTCTCCAGGGCTGAGTGAGAAGGGGAAGGGGACATGTCCTGTTGGTTGTAAGAAGTGCAACTTCTGATAGCAGTTGGGAGGGAGCCTGGCCCAGCTCTTGGCCAGGAGCCCTTAGGAATAATACAGGCAGGCTCAGCTGTTCCTGGTTTTGTCAGGCGGGGCGAAGTGGCTTTTAAAATTGTTGGCTGCCTTTCTGCTTTGTAGTACAGAATTGGCCTTTAACTGGAAATGAGCAGAGATTTCTCCTGTCTGACGCTGCGGCTCTCCTGGCAACCCTGCTGCAGAATCACTGCTCTGATTTTGTTATCTGATGTAGCACAGAGCTTGAGCCAGCTGTGTGCTGGCAGTCCCAACCCCTGGCAAGAGCTGCAGGGCTGATGTGTGCTGGTGGAACACAGTGAGGGGAGGAAGGACCTGTCCGTCTGTCCACGTGTCCCTCTGGGGTGCAGGCACATCCCCAACAAGGGGCTGTGTGCTCTGGTGTGGTGCTTCGAAGGGCACTGTTCCTCAGTGAGCTGCAGACAGACCTTCCTGCCAACCTGCAGTGGTACCTCAGAATCACTGAATCCTGGAATTGCATAGGTTGGATGAGACCTTAAAGATCATGCAGTTCCAACCCTCCTGCCGTGGCAGGGTTGCCAGCCTCTGGGTCAGGCCTCGAGTACCTCCAGAGATGTGGCATCCACAATTTCCATGACCGTCCAACCAATTCCTTATCTGCCAAAGTATGAATAGTCAGCCCTCCAAATCCATATCTCTCCAATTTAGAATTAAGGATGTGGTGGGGGGACCATGTCAAAGGCCTTGCACGGGTGCAGATAGATGGCGTCAGGTGCCCTTCCTTTGTCCACCGATGCCATTGTTCCATTATAGAAGGCCACCAGATGTGTCACACGTGTCCTTGCCTCGGTGAAGCTGTGCTGGCTTGCTCAAATCACCCCCTCATCCCTCATGTGCCTTAATGTGTCTTCCAGGAGGATCTGTTCTATGCTTTTCACAGACACAGTTGAGGTTCCCCAGGTCTTTCTTCCTCCCTTTTTTTGAGTATGTTTCCCATTTTCCAGTCACCAGAGCTTTGCCTGACAACCATGAGCTGGGGGGAGAGCTGGAGTTGCAGATAGGTTTTTGGCTGTCAGTTCTTGTCATTTGGTGTTTGAAAAACCGAATAAGGAATTAGTGATGGAGCACTATGCGATCTGAAGTCCGAATGACTCAAACTGACATCATCATTGGGTCAGCACAAGATAAAAGAAGTGTAAGTTGTTGTGGTACTAGCACCAGAAAACGAGCGAGGGCAGAGCCTGATCCTCGTCACGGAAGCACGGTCAGTTCTTGCCCAGGTCGAGGCACATCCCAGGAGAAGTGCTGGCAGATTTGCTGCAGTTTACCTGGATGCAGATCCAGGTGGCACTGGCACTGCTGATCCCGCTCTGCTTTGTACAGAACCTCCCATCAGGGGCTGTCATTTTTTCCTAAGCCTCTGGGTACTGCTGTGTTAGGAGCTGCAATTAAACAGCTCTGTCATTGTGGGCTCCAGCTGCTTCTCTGTTGGGTGATCGGAACACTTGAATCTTTCACAAGTCAAACTGAAAAGTTTTCACCCCCCCACCTCCCAGAGGCCATTCTAATCAGACCCAGAAGTGCACTGTCTGATGCCTTGGTGAACACTGTGTGTGCAGGTGTGCTCAGTCTGAGTCCTGAACGTTTACCACCACTGCTGCCCAATCAATGCTTCCTGCTCTATCAAGAAACCAAGATTTTAAACCAGCTGCTCAGAGCACGTCTTCATTGACAAGTTAATTTCTAGTTTGTGGAGTGCAAAGCAACAAAGTGCTCGGTTAACAGCAGAAAGGGAGAGAGTGGGGAGCTCTCTGGTCCTCTCCCCCCTCCTCTACCTGTGGTCATTTCTTTCATTTCAGGACTCTTCATACCTCGATGAGCTCTCCAACAATAACTCTCTCTTCTCATCTCCTGCGGATTCCCTCTCTGACATCGTGGATGCGAAGGACTGCTTGCCTGCTGACAGCCTGAACTACGTGCCAACCATATGGGACGTGAACACGTCGCAGCAGAACAAAACAGAGGTATGGGTGCTTCTCTCCCATCGTTCCCAGCAGACACTGAGCATCTCAGGCCTCGTCCCATGGTGTTTGCCCCACAACACAACTCCCTGCAGGGCTGAAGTTGGTGTTGATACGAGGAGATGTATCCCTGAAACGTTGAGCGTGCGCAGGGTGGCCTGCAACAGGAGCTCAGGAGCATTGAAGAGATGGACTTGAGGAAAAACACTGTGACGTAGATCATTAACTGTCCCCAGCAACATCCACCGTGTGTTTATTTTCCATGGCAAATATTTTACTAATGGTGACTAAAACCCAAACTGTTTCAATTTAAGACCGATTGTTTGTGTTTACTTTGTGAGTCCAAATCCCTGCGAGCTTCTACATCTCTGAGTTTTGCTGGGCACGTGATTTCTTGGCAGTCTGAGTGCAACATGCAGTTTCTGTGCATTTTTACCAGCTTTCTGCTGTCTGTTTTCCCTCATCTGCTGGGACTGCTTACTCACTGTTGCACAACCTGCTATCAGTCCCTTCTAGCAGCCCCCAGCTGTGGTTGTTGGTGGAACTGATACCATGCACATCTGCTATCTCAGCTGTTGTGGTGAATATCCAGCCCTGCAGCAGGTTCACTTTGTGGATCATTGTCTCACAGAGATGGTAGGGTAAAAAAAATGAACATGAATGCTTCAGAATGCAATCTAACACACCCGTGCTTTAGTCTCTGTTGCATTTTGAGGTTTAGTTGTGTGTTCAGAGGCTGCATTTTGCTGTTAGTAATGTGTCAGACTGTACTTCCACGATTAAGGCTGCCTGTGTGTCACAGCCTGGCAGCAAGAGACTCAGCAGCATTTCTGCTCTAAACTGATACCACCGTGACTCAGTGACTGGTTGGGCACTGAAGAAGTGTGGGTTGCTGGTGAGGGTCCTGGCCTGAGGTTTGGGAAATCAGAGCTCCTATCTACCTTAGACTTTGTGAGATCTTAGGTAAGCAATAGCAACACAGTTCCTTAAATCAGATGCTTGAGCTCTTGCTGAACCTGATGAGATTTGATGACCTTTGTAGCATCCTCTTGACCCTCAGTGTGCCTGCAGTTGGTGACAGGGAGTATCCCTGCCTTCCTTCTGTCACAAATGTGCTGAAGACCAGGGGCACACCAGTGTGCTGCAGAGGGCGGTGCAGGCAGTCGATATGTGGTCTGGTGGCTTTGGACCAGGTTGATCTTGGAGATGGTCAAGAGGAGGAGGGCTGAGCTGCTTGAACCAAGGAAATGGCCATTGAGTCTCCATCCCATTTTGTGCTGCTCTCCACATCCTCCACGAAGCCCTCCTGGTGCCCCTTGCTGTCCTTCAGGGCACTGTGGTTCAGATAAGGCCCATTAACTCCTTTGAATTCCATTTATAAACGACTTCCTTCTGAAAAGAACCTCTGGCTATTTTAAACATTGTCTTATCTGTGTTCTGTGCTTATGGAGGTGGTGGTTTGTGTTTTGCTTATTTTTGCTAAGCCTGACATTTCCTGACAAGATGTAAGTGCATCCCAGTCAGGAGATTTCACTTTCATTTTTCCGTGGGAGATGCTCACTTGCAGGATGCTGGATAAATGCTTTGCTGGATGGACTGATGATGGGCAGCTGATTTATTACCTTTTTTTAATACTCCTTTGCTTTTTTAAGAGGAGGTGAGCAAATGGTTGGTTGTAAAATCCTGAGGCAGTGCCAGAAGGAGAGGTTCCTTACTGGTCAGTGCAAGCCTGGGGCTTGTCTGACATCTTGCACCAATATACAAGCTGTTTAAGCAATCCTTCCCTATCTCTCCTCACATCATCCTGTCACCGTAACGTTCCATAAAATGGCAGGAATTTTGGTTTTTGGGTACCCAGAGTTAAACCACAGTGAGGAACTGAGCGTCATTCAGGCTACACTGTGTGAACCTGGGCATGATGTGTTTGGATATGCTGCATCTGATCAGCTGTAGCTGTGTGGGCAGCTCTTTGCACAGGGACAACGAGCAGCCCTGCACCCCTCTGTCAGCACAGCAGTTCAATTCCTGAGGCAGCATTTCAGTCCCAGATCCAAAGAGCTCCGAGAGCTGCTCCACGGTTAAATATTTGCAGGAGTTAGCAGACAAAATACACTTGCTTCATTTGTAATCAAGTTGTGAAATACCTTTTAAAAATAGTCTGTGTCATCCATTGTGCTTTCTCACGAGAGCTCAGAGCCCTTTGTAAGAGAGAGGAAGCGAAGCACTGCGTCTGAAGGCTCGTTGCTGGAACTTTGGTGACACGCCGCTGTGTTTATTTCCATTTCACTCATTTAAAGCACTTCAAAAAAGCAGAGCCCCTCCTCACAGCTCAGAGGAGGTCGTCGTTATGCTGAGGGGAGCTGGCTGGTCAGCCAGATGTGGCTGCTGCTTCCCCACAAAAGTCACAGCAAGATGAGGCAAAAGGAGAATGCAGCGACAAAAGAAGTGGAATAAGATCCGAATCTCTGTGCAGTTGTCAGTGGACTTGTTTACTGAGTGTGTTTTCCTGCACAGTGTGTGTGCCTCTTATCTTGATGCTTTTAGAGAAAGAAGATCAAACCGAGAGTGGAGCAAGAGTAGAGAAAGGAAGGAGCTGTCTGTGTCGCCCAGCAGAGCTCCTGGTCCCACCTGGCTTAGTCCTCACAGCACGATCTCAGCTCTGGTGGTAGTTCTGAATGCTCTGTAGCACTAGGGGTTCTGTCCCTGCCTTTGAGATACCCGAGGTGAAAACCTGTGCACCATGGCTGCACCGCTGCGCTTGGATAGTAGGGATTTATGTTTTGAAGATAAGACATTGCAAAACCAGAGCTCCGTTCCCTTCCCATAGAGCTGTGTGCCCCTCCACTGCAGCGGGATCAGAGCTTTTCCCTTGCCTAAGAAGCAACTTCTGTATTGAGCTCAGATTTGTAGGTGGAGATGTTTCACCTGCTCTCCAGATTTGTTGGCACTGAAAATAGCTCTTCCGTCCAGCTTCCTTCTGGTAATTCTGACTCAGGCTTCCAGTAATGGAGGGTGGTTTTTTCTTTCTTTTTTTTTTCTTTCTTTTTAATGTTAAAAAAAAAAAAAGGAAATAATAAGATTGTTTATGCTGAAGAACTTCCCATATTTCACTTCTGCCTGTGGAGCAGGGTCTCTAAGTCTGGCGCTCTCGACAGGCTATAGTCTTGAAGCAGTGCCACTGTTGGAGCTGCTGATTACTTTGGATGCCACGAGCTGCTGGCTTGACCTTGCTCACTGTCGGGAAATTCCAGCGGGATTTTGTTTGTGCGAGGGCAGACAAAGGTTCTTCTCAGTTGTGCCTCCCAGCTCCCCGGGCACGGCACGGGCCCGGCAGACTCAAGCAGCTGATGCCTGGCCCAACAGCTGGCACCAGGGGCCACCCGGACCTGGCACATCTCTGGGTGCTCTGGGTTCCTGGGCTTGGCTGCTGGCACTGCTGGTGTCCACGGGTGGGCCCGAGGGGCAGGACGAGGCGTGCAGGCACTGGCTGTCCAGGGCAGTCGATAGCAGTCCTCAACTTCAGACAGGTCTTAGTCAGTGCTGAGCCATGTTTGCATTTTGATGCGGTTATTTAATTTCCTTGAACTGTGTTTTTAATGCTGAAAGCAAGGTTGCAAAATCATTTAGTAAAGGCTTGCCTCAAGGGGTGGTTTGTGAGAGGATCGTAAAATGTCTGAGTTCTGTAATGCTCAGTGCTTTCCCAGGGATGGCTTTGGTTGCAGCTTGGTTCAGCTTTTCCAGTTCTCCCACTTGGCTCTCCTGTCCTGTACCCTTTCTGCTCCCCAGAGCACTGCCTTTCTTTCCTCTCTCAGCAAGCCCGAGCTCTCACTTGGACTCAGAAGTGCAGAATAAAACCTGTGAACTGTCAGCAAGAATCTGCTGCTATCCAGAACGTTGTGCTTGGGGATGACCTGTCTTAATACCGTGTGGTTATTACTTGGCAGAAAGACTCCTGCCCCACAGTTGTGTTCATGTTGTGGGAGGACACGTGTCCCTGCAGCTTCCATCATGCGTGGGGATTTACACACTCCTTGNCTTTCTTTCCTCTCTCAGCAAGCCCGAGCTCTCACTTGGACTCAGAAGTGCAGAATAAAACCTGTGAACTGTCAGCAAGAATCTGCTGCTATCCAGAACGTTGTGCTTGGGGATGACCTGTCTTAATACCGTGTGGTTATTACTTGGCAGAAAGACTCCTGCCCCACAGTTGTGTTCATGTTGTGGGAGGACACGTGTCCCTGCAGCTTCCATCATGCGTGGGGATTTACACACTCCTTGCAGGAATGCGTTTCCCCGAGTCGGTTATTCCCTGTGTTTGTGTTGATGAAGGCATGTGTGGCATTTGCAAGATATATTTGTTTTCAGGATTACTCCCCAGGGTTTGACGTGGAGAAGCAAGAAGTATTAAAGCCCGTTGGCGCCATCAGAGCATAAGGTCTAAGTACAGAGCACAAATGCCTTTACAGTTGTGTTTCTGTACTTTAATTTGCTGGAGCTGAGGTTGGAGGGCGGAGGGTTATGGCTGCTTTCTGACCTGCCTCCTTTCTATTGCAGCTGTTCTCACCCAGCAGATCATTCAGTGGCTTAAACAGTTCAGAGGACCGCATTCCTGCTGTCCCCAGCACCCCACTCCTCATAAGCTACCAGGTGAGAATGACATCTGCTCCAGCAGCATCCGATGTGAAGCTTCGTAAGGTCACAACACAGAGAAGAGCAATTTCTGCCACTGTCCACTCAGGGAGAGTGAGACATCAACCTGGTCATTACGTACACTTCAGGTCACTGCCCTTTCCCAGAAGCATCTTGTGTTCGCTGTGGTGGAGCTTTGCTCTGCTCCGTGCTTTCCTTCCAGCTAAATCAGCACAGTCAGTAGGGGCTGTTCTTCCTGGAGTTGCGTGACTTTGCTTTATGCTGCTGAGGACCCTGCAGAGCTGAGAGCTTGTCTAGGTTCTTTTTTCAGGGTCAGATTAGAGCACAGTTGGGCACAACTGATGGTAGCCTGAAACTCCGTAGTTTATCATGGACTAGGTGCTGAAAGTAGCTCTTAAAGCACTTGCTAGGCCCCTGGGGTGGCTTTCACAGGTGGTTTTCCTTGTGTTGCCATAGTTTGTAAATGAGATGAATTGTGTTTGAAGGTTGTGTTGGGATGGACTAAGTGATAGTTGTCTGGTACCACATCCATACTACACTGAGAAAGTTAACATTTAATTGTTGCTGTTTCTTTTCAGTCTCAAGCTCCTACAGAAGAGGAAGATGAAGGTGATGAGGAAGAAACAGAAGAGTTGGGGCAAACTGAGACCTATGCAGAATATATACCTTCAAAGTGTGAGTGTCGTGCATGGATATGAGAAATGCTCTTAACTCCACTGTGGCCCAACCAAACTGACTGCTCCCTTATCTTTGTGCAGGCAGGATGTGGCGTTTGCCAAAACATGTGCCAAGCTTGTGACTCTGTAGGATAACTTTACCAATTCTTTGTTGGTGCTACACTAATTTCACAGGACACTTTCTGTTGTCAGCTGTTAGAGTGGGCTTGACTTGTTCTGGGCAGTCTGAAGTGTCAGTGGAATAAAAGAGAGTGAAGAGCAGGCACTGAGCTTGTCTCTTCTGTAGTTTGAAGCTATAGACTAGATGAGGAGGTCTGCAGTCCTTCATGAGCTGCTCCATGAGAATGGAGAAGTTGAGGTCTCTCTCTTATGTGTTTGTGTGTGTCATTTAGCCAAGATTGGGAAGCACCACCCTGACCTTGTGGTTGAAACGAGCACTCTGTCCAGCGTCCCCCCACCCGACATCACCTACAGCCTTTCTCTGCCGTGCTCCGTTGCTGACAAAGGGTCACTCTCTGCACTACAGCTGGAAGCAATCATTTATGCCTGCCAGGTATGTGCTTCACCTTCCCCAGCTTGTATCTCTTACACCAGAAATATAAGCAGGTGTTCAGGTGTGTTCTAAAATCACTCGTAGTATAGGTGACGAGCCTTCAGAAGTGTTGGCATATGGCACTTTAAATGCCTTTTGGAAGAATTATTCGAAGCCAGGGACTTCTGTGGGGTCTACCTCCTAAAAATGTAAGAGCTCTTGACTTTTGTTGTAGGAGGGAGTGCTTAAGAATTCTGGGGCCTGGGGGATTTTTCCATGAACTGCCTTGTGAGCTCAACCATGGTACTCTGCCATTCCTGGCATTGCTTATCTGAGCAGGAAGTGCATGTCTGTGAGATACGTGAAAGGGTTAAGCAGGGCTCTTAGATTACATGAAAACAGCTGGCAGAAGGCAAATCCAGTTTAATTTCCAATTCTGCTCTTGATTTTGCAGCAACATGAAGTTTTATTACCCAATGGGCAGCGAGCTGGCTTCCTCATTGGGGATGGTGCCGGAGTTGGAAAGGGCAGGACAGTTGCGGGCATCATCTTTGAAAATTATCTTAAAGGGAGAAAAAAAGCTCTTTGGTAAGTTGTTGTTTTTTTTTTTTCCCTCTTTTCCTGTAAGACCTCAGAGTTAGTGTGAATCTGGGAGTAAGGAATTCCTTAATGCTGATGTTGGCTTTCTAGTTGACTCATGTTGTGGCCTTGGGTAAGTCTTTTCCACCTCTTTGTGACTGTTTGCTCTCTGTGAAATGGGAATATTTCCCCTGCAGCGGTGATGGAGAATGAATCACTGTGAAATGCCAAATTGTGTACTCCTCAGAGTGCAGTGTGAAGCCTCTTCCTACTCTTCTGAAGTCGGTGGAGGGATATTCATGGACTTCTCAGGTGCAGACTTGAGCCCTTAGAGCATGGGGCTTTACTGCAGAATAGACACAGCTTGTCGTAAGTGCCAGACCAGAGTCTGCTGTAGGATCTTACGTTGAAGTGTGTGGGCAGTGGGAAATGGAACGGTTTTATACACCTACGATTGCTTTAGTCAGAGCTATTAATCACTGTGTGTGCCCTGACTCTCTCCTTAGGAGATAACCAGGCCCACGTCTTGCTTTGCAGGTTCAGTGTCTCCAATGATCTCAAGTATGATGCTGAGAGAGACCTGAAGGACATTGAAGCCTCCCACATTCCTGTGCATGCTTTGAATAAGGTAGAGGGGAGAAGTAATGCTGTTCTAGAAAATCAACCTACGGAAGCAGTCAGATGGATCCACCTCAGAGCACAGAGCTGCAGTCACTTCTGCCTCTGCGTGGCTGGCAGCACAGGCAGTAGCAGACAGCAAGCTGCTTGCTGTTTCCTTCTCTCAGCATGCTCTTCCCACTCGGACTCTTGCTATTTTTATACGCTCTGGAGCTGCACTGTGAGCTCAGAGCTGTTTCCTGCTGGGAGCACGTTGTGTCTCCATACAAGTGCAGAGTTCTGCAGGGCTGGAATGCTCTTCTCCATTGCTGAAGAGTCCTACTGAGGGAACAGCCCCTGTCAGATGTGGCTGTGCTGTGCTCTCATGTGCTAGTTTTCCTAACTCTGGTTTCAGGCAGCTTGTTTGCAGAACATGCAAGTAAAGGGAGAGCATACAAATGGCAGAGCAGGCTGGTGCCTGCCGTGGGACTCCAGCTCAGTGCTGTGCACATGGGCATTTCCTCTGAGCTGGGTGAATCAGAGAGGTTTCTAACTTCCTTCCAGTCACCAGTGGTGAGAATGAATTATTTTTCAAAAGAAATGACCAGAAGCTGTGTAATGGTTGTTCATGGAGCTCTTCTCAGCCTGTGTTTCAGTCTCTGGTCCAGGCCTGTGTTTGCCTGGCCAGCCTGCTGAAGCCCTCTCCTCTGGTTTTTAACAGCACTGAACAACCAGCTCTTACAAAGTCTATGGAAACCACATGTGTTCAACACCTCTGAATGCAGTCCATTAGGAGACTGAAAGAGATACTTGTTTTCAGATGAAAAGGCTTTAAATACCATGCTCTTCAGATGAGGATTGTGTTTTGTTTTGTTTTCCTTTGTATGTTTTATTTTGTTATAGGTGGGATCCATGAGAGTAAGGCAGTGATCTCACTTGGCCAAAGAGAAAATTGTTTCCTGGAAGTAATTAAAAAAGTTAGGAGGGATTAAAAATAATTGAACATTCCAAACTGTTGCTTAAAAAAAAAGGAAGCAAATTCAGTTGGCCAGAAAATTGAAGGCCTCGTGTGGTCTCCACATTTCTCTACATGCATCCAGATGTGCTGACACATTGGCAGGAGAACTTAGCCAGGCATTTAAAATCCCTGTCATCACCGTATCTCAGCGCCAGGGAGAAGTGCTAAAGACGTCAGCTGCTAGTGGTCTTTTGTCTGTTCTGCTGTCATAGTGGGTTTTGTTCTTGAAGGCAGGAGCAGGGGTCCTCCTCAGCCACAGCAGAATCTGTGGTGTGGGCTGTGGGCTGAGAACAGGCGTAGTGCACTGTGGATGAGTGTCATGAGCCCCTCTGCTCTTTTTCTTTCTCTTTCTGCAGATTAGATATGGAGACACAGCTACCTCAGAAAAAAACCTCTTTGCCACTTACTCTGCTCTGATTGGTGAAAGCCAGGCAGGAGGGCAGCATAGGACACGCTTAAAACAAATTTTGGACTGGTGCAGGGAAAATTTTGATGGAGTTGTATCCTTTAAAAAAAAAAAAAAAAAGAGGAAAGTTGGGACTGTGCTTTGCCAGGGAAGGGAGAGCCTGGGGCCAGCTGAGATCACCAGGAGCAACTGTGTGGGGCAGCTTGGGGCCTGTATTTACAAACATCTTCCAGCCCTCCCCCCCACCCTCGTGCCCTTCTGTCCTCCTCCACAGTGCAAAGGAATTGAAGGGGGGGGGTAGGGGGGGAGAGCACAGTTGAGAGTGACCTTTTCAGCATTCATGCTAGGACTGGCTGTTCAGTAGGTTGGAGGAAGCTGGCTTGTATGTTCCGCCATCCTCGTAATGAAAAGATATCCTTTCTCCTTAACTGACATTCACTTTCAGATTGTATTTGATGAATGCCACAAAGCCAAAAATGCCAGCTCTACTAAAATGGGCAAAGCAGTGTTGGACCTTCAGAACAAACTGCCTCAAGCAAGGGTTGTTTACGCCAGTGCCACAGGTGAGCTTGTGTCAGCATGGAGAGGCACGGTGTGAGCAGATGCCAGGGCAATACTTGGAAAGGTCCCTGGGTGTGGTAAGACATGATGGCAATCAGCGTCCTCCTAGGTGTTTACTTAGCTAGATTCAGTGCTGTTTACAACTGCTGTGGTTTTGCTGACAGTGAATTCTGTTCACACAGGTGCCTCTGAGCCAAAAAACATGATCTATATGAGCCGCCTGGGAATCTGGGGGGAGGGCACCCCATTCCGAGCATTTGATGAGTTCCTGCACGCAATTGAAAAGAGGTAAGTCACACCCAGCATCCCTCTTCATCTGGCATACCTTTTGTGGCAGCCTTTGTTTGTCCCTGGAAGAGAAGTGCTGGCCAGAGACCCAGTCGATATCTTCGACTTCGACTAGAAGATCTTGGGGAAACCCTAAATTGACATGAAAACAAACAAGTCTCATGGCTGAGCACTTTGTACCTGCACAGTGCCAGCCTTTAAAGAGCAGAAGAGATAGCCAGGATGTTTTCAGAGGAGAGGCAGAGACCACGGGGTCAGTGGGACCCTTACAAGCTCGACACTGTTCTCTTATTTTCTAGAGAAAGTTGAATGGAAGGACAGCTGCAGGAGTTGTTTTCCCTTTAGGAAATGGTTGCAATGGTTGCAATGCGTGTTTGAGGACAGCTTGAGCCATGGGAAGGAGTTGTTCTACAGAAGCACTCACCCATGTTCCCCTGTGGAGTAGGAAGGGGTCTCACAACTGTCTCCCTCTTCCAGGGGAGTTGGTGCAATGGAGATCGTGGCAATGGACATGAAGGTCAGCGGAATGTACATCGCCAGGCAGCTCAGTTTCACTGGAGTGACCTTCAGGATCGAGGAGATCCCACTGGATCAGCAGTACAAGATTGTCTATGACAAAGCAGCAAAGTTGGTGAGCTGATCCCACTGCAGTGGTGAAACCAGTGTATAATTGTGACAGGGGCATTGCCTCTTGTGTGGGAGGGACTGGATAGGGCCATGACCCCAAACTTTGGGGCTTTTTAATGAGGAAAAAAGGGTGCACGCCCTCAGCTTTCATAAAATAAAGAAGTCTTGTGCTTTTTTGCTTCCATTTACACATTCTGTGCTTGCAAACCAGAACCTGCAGCATCATACTAACACAGAGAGAATGAGCAGGCTGTCCACACAGCCTAACACAGCAGCATCAACACTGAAGTTAAATCAGATTATCAAACCCCAGACTGTTCTATTAGTTGCATGTACAGCAGTAATGAGAAAACGAGATATTAACTCAGCCTTTCTCGGTACTGTCTGCAGTGGGCAGAGGCCTTGATGGTGTTCCAGCAGGCAGCTGACCTGATCGGCTTGGAGTCTCGGAAATCCCTGTGGGGTCAGTTCTGGTCAGCTCACCAACGCTTCTTCAAGTATCTGTGCATTGCTGCTAAGGTCCGGCGCCTCGTTGAGCTTGCCAAGGAGGAGCTGGCAAAGGACAAGGTGTGGTATTGGAGGTTGGCTGCGTGGGCAGCAGCTATCAGTCTTAGATTCCAAGGGAGATTTTGTTGTCTGTAACCAAAGGGAGCTGATTGTTTCTGGGAGCATTTGCGGTTAATTATACAGGGGAGTTAATTTTTCTTCTGAGGCTGTTTGCTTCTGGTGAACGTGGGCACGCCGATTTGAAACAGCGTTTTGGGCCGTGTTCAAGCTAGAAGTGGTTCCAGGTGTTTCACCTTTAGCACAGCCCTATCCTTACATTCATCAGGATGCGATTTAGACAGAAACTACTTAGCAAATCCAGCTTCTGAAAGCAAGTCATCCCCTCAGTGGTGTGCAGAGGGATTTGAAAGATGGTTCTCGGTCAGCAGCCCTGCTCCAGCCCAACGTCCTTTGGACGGGGCCAAAGGGAGATGTGCCTGGGACCATGAGATGTGATCTCTTGAGCCTGTAGGTGTTTGCCCTGATGCCAGCTGTGCCATGCTTGTGTTTCCCTGCAGTGCATCGTCATCGGCCTGCAGTCCACTGGGGAGGCTCGCACCCGAGAAGTCCTGGATGAGAATGATGGGCATCTCAATTGTTTTGTTTCTGCTGCAGAGTGAGTTAAAACTCCTTGCTTTTCTTTCTCTGGAAGGGATGCATGGGAGGCTGGAGGCATGCGAGGGAAAGCCTTGCCCTGGGGCCACTTAGAACCTGCACTTCCACAAATTCAGTTTCATAAAGGCCTCACCTTATATGAGCTGTAAATGGAGAGGACACTTTGTTGTGTTCTTGAGGCACCATTTCTTTAGTGTGACTTTGAGATAGGTCCTGGATTTTTGAGGTCTCCTGTGGACCACACTTTCACGAGTACCCTCATCTGCCTGCACACAGAAAAGAACCAGCAGGTGTAGGAAGGCCAGAAACGTGAGCTCAGGTCTGGTTTGTGTGAGTCTGACTAGGAAAACAGTGCTATTGACACTGAAGAAGAAAGTGAGGGAATCTCATGTCACAGGAGGGGCTGGGATGGTAACACAAGGCAGCATTGCTGGAGGAAGCAGAGACTCTAGGAGTTCAGGTTCTGTGGTGCTGGCCTTTGGGCTGAGCCATGGGGCAGGAGAGGTGGTAGGGTTCCCTGAAGGAACTGAGGGGAAGCTGCTGAGGAGAGCTGGGAGTGAAGGCAGCACCAGGACTCATGCTGTCCTTCTGGCAGAAATTGAGGCATGCTTCTCCTCATTTTGGCACCTCTCACATTGCCAGCCTGTCCCCTGGCTGCTCCTGTACAATGAGGTGATGGATTGAGCTGTGTCTTCTGCAGGCAGCAGAGCTGTTACTGTTGTCTTTTGAAATGGGTTTTACTGCTAGTGAAAGCAATGAGTGACACCATGGTCAGTGCACATCCAGTTCAGCCTGAGCTCTCTCCCTATCTATGGGAGGTTCTTTGTTGGCCTGTGTCAGTCTCTGCTGTCTCCAGTCCACAAGTACAGCTTGGTGACAGTGTGCAAGGCAAATCTATCAGCTGCTTGAATCAGTTTGGTCTCTTGAACTGGTTGCTGCATCTCCGACTTCAAAGGAACTCAGTGAGAAGACCATGTGGTCCCTTTGAGCCTCTCCCTGCTTTCTGGAGAGAAAAGCTCTGTTACTGATCACACGCACTGCTCAGCTCTGTCCCTGCTTTCAGGGCAGGAGCAGTTGGCTCAGCAGCATTGCTCAGATAACTGGATGTCCTCTGGCATCCACAGAGTGTCTAATTGCAGCGTCCTGGTTTTACAGCACTTCAGGGGATTTCTGGAGGGGAGTGTGCTGGGAAGAAGCAATTGCTTGAAAGATGCCGAGAAACAGAGTTAAAAGTGAGCTGATTGCTCAGTGAGCGAATACCAGCCCAGCCCTTTGTTCACAGGGAAGGCGGGGGAGAAAAATGAGCCAGGTCAGTGGCAGAGAGGCTCCAGACCTGAGAGCATTGTGTGCCACGGCTCACGCCAGCACACGAGGCAGAAGGGCCGTGCCTGGTGCCGTGTCACCACAGTCCCTCAGCTGCCAGCCCAGGGCTCTGCCCCTTCAGGGAGTGGAGCTGTGTCCTTCCACCCCTCACACTGAGGGTCTTACAGCCCCTTCCCAGTTCCCAACACACCCTCCTTCTCCCACAGGTGAGTTGTCATGTCCACACCTCTCAGCTTTTGCTTTCAACATATTTTTTTTTCTTCTTTTTTTTTCTTTTTCAACCGGAGCTCATTCAGCACTGCCTTCTCATTGCACTGGGGGTTCATCCCCATCCAACGTGATCAGCATTTTAAGCATTTGCTCTTTTGTTTGCAGAGCAGACCACAGAAACATTTAATTCCCACATCTTCTGGTTGCCCCATTCACCTGAAACCACCACTTTTCCCACATTTTGTCACCTTTCTCTATGCTGTGGGCAGAGCAGGCCCATGTCCAGTTAACCAGAGGACGTGGTGGAGCACATCTGTTGGACAGCCCGACAGTGGTCTCTGCTGTCAGAGCACAGAGAGGGACTGGGACTGACTGCATTTTTCACTAGTGATGTAACAGCTTCCCAGGCTCGTGTTTCCTGTTTCAAACTCCCTCGTAGTTGCTGTATAAAGGTCTCAGAGCTTTGGCATGCCACATGGCAGCACAGAACCCAGGCTCTGCTCTGCTTTTGGTGCAGCATCTCCCAGGAGTGGCCCCTCTCCAGCAGGATGGCTGCAGTGGAGCATTCCCAGCACTGAGTGCACAGCTTGTCCCACAGCTGGGGATCTGCTGGTGCAGACCACGTTCCCATGGTTGACTTGTGTGTCTCCTGCAGAGCCCTTTGGTGCAGTGCACTTGGTCTGAAGAGCCACGCCGTAGCAGTGGCTGGCTGACCACGTGCTGTAGTTGTGGTGCTGGATTTACCCCTCTTACATGAAATGTGCTGCTGTCTCAGATACACATTGCTACGTGATGACCAGCGATGTTCCTGGTGGCTAGAATAAATTTTGCATCTTACTTTCAGAGGCGTCTTTCTATCACTAATTCAGAAGCACTTTCCTTCAACCAAAAGAAAGAGAGAAAAAGGAACTGGCATTAAAAGAAAACGTAAGAGCACACTCCACTGCCCAGCATTTGACCTCCTGCCTTGCTGCTTCACCCCAGCCACTCAGCTTTTTCTTTTCCTTTTTCCCTTTTCCCTACTTCATGCATTCGCTGCTCTGCCCTGGTTTCAGTTTGCCCTCCTGCACATCTCCTGTCACCGTCTCTCTTCTGGAGGACGGGAACCCTGTGTAGGTCACCACCCCCCTCCCCCCCTAACCCACTCCCTGCCACCAGTGTAGGGCCGAGCCTCCACCACTTGCCCAGCAGCTGCTCCCCTTCCCATGGCTGCTTCCTTCCCCGGGCTGGTGGGCAGGCAGTGCAGCAGTCCTGGCTGCACGTTTCCCTCTTGCAGCAAGGGGCTTCTCCACTGCCCCTTGTACTTAGCACAGCAGGTGATTTCCTGGGGGAAAAATGACTTCCCTGCCAATGCATTGGCTGTGGCTGCAGGTGAGAGCAGTTTGGGAATTTCTCCTCCAGTGGGATGGGAGGAAGGGTGGACAGCAGCACAGGCAGATTGTGGAGGTTTTCCTGGCGGGTTGCTGTCGCAGAGCAGCCTGCTCAAGCTGGCAGGGGCATGTCTCACAGTGCTTGGAAGTTAACAGTGTCCCATCTGTAAACACCGAAACACTGTCACCTTCCTGCTGCTTGCTCATTCCTCTGGAGGCAGCCAGACCTGTGGGCTCCTTCCCCCGAGGAGTTAGCACTGCTTAGCACCAGATGTGTGTTATCCTGACGTGTGCGATCAGCTGCAGCCCTGGTACAAATTGCCTTGTTCTTCCTTTCTCTCTCTTCCTTTCTCTTTCCCCCTCTCTCCCACTGTTCCCAGCTGTCCTGCCCAGCCCAGGAGGCTTTATCTCTCTGAGATCAGCCTTTCACTGGGGGCAGGCTGGGCTGTTTTGTGATCTCTCCTCCTTTTCCTGAGCTGGCACTTGCTGTTTTTGCACAAGGCTGGGGCCTCTCCCTGACCCTGCTCACTCTCCCTTGCAGGTAAGCAGAGGAGCCGCTGCACTAAGGCTCTGAAGGGCATGTGTGACCCCATGGGGGTGATCAAGATCAGCGATGACAGCAGCACTGACTCCGACGTGGGGCTCGACAGTGACTTCAACTCCTCCCCAGAGTCCGTGCTTGAGAGCGACGATGTCATCTTCATTGAGCACGCCTTCAATGGCTTTGTGGCTGAGAACAGAAGTAAGCAGAGCAGCAGCACGGGGTTGGCTCCCTTCTCGCTGCTGGGAACTCCTTCTGTAGTCTGCAATTTCCAGGTGGCTCTAAACTTTTGCGTTTCATTTGCAGGTAATTTTCACATGCTGCCTTCCCATAAAGAGATGCATGGCCTGAGAGAACTGGAGCACGTGGAAAAGATGAAGCAGGACCTACTAGCAAAAGTAAAAGCACTGGGCAAAGAGCTACCTCTCAATACTTTGGATGAACTGATCAATCACTTTGGGGGACCGGAGCATGTGGCTGAGGTACTCCTTCACAATCGAGTGTATTTGGGTGGCACTAGGTGATAGAAAAAGGAGCCAGCAGAGGGAGCTGCTGCTGGAAAAGAGCTTCCTTTCCTTCCTGGCTGTCTGCAGACCCTAAACCCTAAATTGACCTCCTAAACACCCCTTACTGGTGGCCTGATATCAGGTCTCTGATAACAGCCCCTCTCTTTTCTGTGCAGATGACTGGGAGGAAGGGCCGGGTGGTTTGCAGGCCGGATGGCTCTGTCATGTTTGAGTCTCGTGCAGAGCAAGGCCTCTCTATTGACCACGTCAACCTGAAGGAGAAGGAGCGTTTTATGAGTGGGGAAAAGGTGAGTTAGGTCTGAGCCAAGGAAACCTTCAAACCTCTGCATGGAATGAGTGCACAGAGAGGCGTGGGAAAGGGAAGGTGTCTGCATGCTTTTGCCTTACCAGCCTTAGATCAGCAAAGCTCTGTGCCTTCTGTCTGCCTGTGCCTGTCCAACTGGCAGGTGAGAAGGAGGCCTACAGGCTGCCATTGCCCTTTGGGCTGTTTCCTATAACAGTTTTGCAAATACGCAGGGACCTCACTCCCCTTTCTCATACGTTCTCTCTCTCTCTCAGCTTGTAGCAATAATCTCTGAGGCTTCCAGCTCAGGGATCTCTCTCCAAGCAGACAGACGGGTGAAAAACCAGAAGCGCCGGGTCCACATGACGCTGGAGCTGCCCTGGAGTGCAGACCGTGCCATCCAGCAGTTTGGTGAGGGCTGAGGGTCCTTGGTCACTGTCCCCTTCCCCTGAGCACGGTGCAGATGGTGAAGTCTCAGACAGCCCCGAAAAGGAAAGGCGTGTGTGGCCTCCTGAGCCTGGCACCTGCAGCTTTCTGTGTGATGTCACCTTTCAGAGCGCGGTGCTCCTCTGCTTTACTTCAGGTGGTAATCCAGACACAGAGCAGTCGTGTCTGACTGAACTTGTGGGGAAGGTTTCTGTTGAGTTCAGAAGTGGTTTTGCAGCATGGAAAGGGAGAAGCCTTCCTGTCTGTACATGGGAGCAGAAGGCATCCCCATGAAACATGCCTGAAGGTTTCTGTTCCATCCCGTAGAGGCTCTGTAAGATGAGAAGAGCAAGTTCCTCAATTCGTGAGCACAAAAGAATTAGTGCACTCCATAGCTCAAACCCGGAGCATGAGGGCTATAAACAGCCCTGACAAGGTCTCAGCAGCAGCACAGTGATGAATGCAGCTGTACCTCTGTCCTTTTCCCCCAAAGGAAAGAACTGATTTGAAGCCAACACGACATGGAAAGTTGTTTTGCCTCTCACCTTCTGCTCAGTTTCTCTTTGTGACCAAATGAGCCATACCAACCTCTCCTTTCCCTCTGTTCTTGTGTCCCTGTAGGTCGAACACACCGATCGAACCAGGTTTCTGCTCCAGAGTATGTCTTCCTTATCTCTGAGCTAGCTGGAGAGAGGAGGTTTGCTTCCATTGTGGCAAAACGTCTGGAGAGCCTAGTAAGTGCCCTGCAGCAGATAAATTAATGTGCAAATCCAGTTCTTTCTGAATGGTTTCTGTTTCAGAATTATTACTGGCATGGCCACTGTAAGTGATAGGAGGGATTGCATCACCCCCTGACTTGAAGACATTGCAGTTGGGGAATGCAGAAGGGCTATAACATTCTAAGATTTGAGAAAGGAAGTGAAGAATAACTGAGGCAACAGGAGGATACTGGGGGAAGCAAAATTCCAGACGCTGGAATTCCCCCATACTATTACAGGAGTGCACACCCGCCTATTTCCAGAAAACCAATGAAATAACACATGGAATAATTAATTAGTCTGCATTTCATTTTAATTCCCTTCTGATAAATCCCCAAATACTTTGATTAAATCCCAGTATGCCACAGAGTCACTGCCTGCCCATAGCACGTTCAGTATCAGACCTCTTCTGATACTGGCTGGCCTTGGTGTCCTGGTTTCAGCTGGGACAGAGGAGTGGGTTGTTTTTTTGCATGCTGTCTATGGTGCTGTGTTTTGGCTTTGGGAGAAATGCAGTGTTGATAACACACTGATGTTTTAGCTGTTGCTGAAGAACCAGGGACATTTCAGCTTGTCATGCAGTCCTACCAGCGAGGGGAGACAGACCCAGGGCAGCTGACCAGAACTCTCAAAGGGATATTTCATAGCATATGACATCATGTGAAAAAACTTCTAAAAGCTGTAGGGAGTTGTCCAGGGGGGCAGCTGCTGCTCAGGGGCAGGCTGGGCGTCAGTCAGCAGGTGGTGAGCAATTGCATTGTGCATCATTTGTTTTGTAAGCATATTATTATCATTACCATTATTATTCTCCTTTTCCTTGTCTGTCTTAGTTAATAGTTTTTATCTCAGTCCACTGTTTCTACTTTATTGTGTTTTTCCAGTTCATTCCACCAGCCTGCTGGGAGGGTGGGAGTGAGCAAATGGCAGTGTGGTGCTGAGCAGCTGCCCAATTAAACCACAACATCTGGCTGTCCTTCTCAGGTGTTTTGTGTCAGCTAAAAGCAAGAACTTTTTGCTTGGTCTGTCTTCCTAGGGTGCCTTAACTCATGGAGACCGAAGGGCCACTGAATCCCGAGACCTCAGCAAGTACAACTTTGAGAATAAGGTAACTTGCAGCTGTTCTCATGGTAGCTCAGCCACGGGGGGGTCAAAGCAGTAAGCTTCAGGAAGAGCCAGGGACAGGCAGATCATTGCTGGCATCTACAGGAAGGATCTGGCCTAGCAGCATCAGCACCCCAAATGTGGCATCCAGAACTGAGCTGCTCCTCCAAGGGGCAGCCCCCGTCCCCAGGGGAGCTAGTGTCATCACCAGATGAGGGTGTGCAGGGTCCTGTGCTCTGGTTCCTGGGGACAGGGTATGCCCCTGACCCACAGCATCCCTCAGCATAGCCCTCTCTCAGTGGGGTTTCTCTGCAAGTCATTTCCTCCCATACATTACTCTTGTCTCCTTTCACAGTATGGGGCTAAAGCACTAGACAGAGTTCTCTCCACTATCCTCAACGACACGGAGAACAGAGTTCCTGTGCCCAAGAGCTATGACAGAGGAGAGGCTGCATTTTTCCAGGGTAAGAACATCATCAGTTCTAGGGTTCCTGCTACATCTTTCTGGCCAGGTTGATCTCAAGGTTGGGATGTCTGAAGAAAGCAAGGAGCAGCTGGGAGCAGAAGCTCAGAGGGAGCACTACCACTGACATAATGGCTCAGAGGTCATGCAGATGCATGTCACCCTGCCTAGCAAAGGGGAGAGTGGGTGTGGGGCATTTTAACTGTGAAACAATGGGTACTGATGAAGGGGAAGTGTTACTGTTAGCGTGGAGCTGGCCCTAAAATACTCAAACTGCTTTTTCTTTTTCCAGAAATGAAGCAAGGTCTTATCTCTGTGGGGATCTGCTGCAATCATCTGAAGTATGGCACTGTCTCAGTAGAGAAAGGTATGTGTATTTTCCCTGCCCACTGTAAGGGAGAAGAGGCACTGTAGTGGCCCTCCCGCCCCATCTGCAGCAGAAAACAGTCTCAAGGAGCTTGCTGTGCAGCCAGGGCAGAACATGGCACTGCTACTGTGAGGGCAGAGTCCTGTGGGGATTACTCCACACTGCAGATCCCATTTCCCTGCAGCAGCTTGGCAGCTGACAGCCCTTGAGCTGCTCTCTTGCACCTTGCTGTCATGCTGCTGTCAGGAAGGGTGGGGATTTGCTTGTTGGGTGTCTTTGGGAATGTGCTGGTCAGCCAGCTACTCACTCTTCCCTGCCATGCTGTGCTCTTGCAGACTGCTCCATCACCAAGTTCCTCAATCGGATCCTGGGCCTGGAGGTGGACAAGCAGAACATGCTGTTCCAGTATTTCTCTGATACCTTTGACTATCTGATCGAAAAGGACAAGAAGGAGGGCAAATATGACATGGGCATCCTAGGTAAGGAAGAAGAAGGGTGATCAAACCTCTTCATACCGCACCCCTGTGGTTCCCTGCTCCTCCCTGTGCTGACCACTGGCTATTCCTCTGTCCCCATCACCTTCTCAGGTGCTGGGAAGTCCCAGCCCCACATAGCACAGATCCTGAGACTCCTGTGCAGGCAGAGGAGGTGGCACAGGGAGGTGGATCTTACACCTGGGGATATGTTTTGGCCTTTCTTTGTGATACAGATTTGGCTCCAGGAATTGATGAGATCTATGAGGAAAGCAAGGAGGTCTTCCTGACCCCTGGGCACCCACAGGATGGGCAGGTTGTGTTTTATAAGGTAGGCAGCCTGCACAGCTATCTCTGCACTCCACTCTTCTCCATTGCTTCTCATGCAGGAACTGTGAACTGCAGGATCCCTCCCCCTGCCCCATGGCTCTTTGTCATGCTTGTGTCATGTTTGCTGTGGTTGTGAGCCTGGTCACTGATGCTGGGAATTGCACAGAGGAGGCAAGGAGAGGCCTGGTCCTGCCTAAGGGCTCTGGGCTGTTGTGCCATGTTGTGCCTGCCAGAGCCTGTTTCCAGGCTGCAGCAGCACCAAGTTTGTGCCGAGAGCATGTTTTGTGAGACAGACTTTGATGCATTTGTCCCATGCTCCGAAGTTGCAGAATCCATGTTTGTCCTCATTTAGATCAGTGTTGACAGAGGCCTGAAGTGGGAGGAAGCTTACGAGAAGTCACTGAAACTGACAGGATCCTACGATGGGTTCTACCTCTCCTACAAGGTAGGTTCCAGGGCAAAATATTAGCTGATAGCTCCTCAGAAGAGGTCTGCCACGGCCCTTGGGCTGTGTCTGACCTTGTGCTGGGAGATGCCTCCAAGAACTGCATCATGGAGAGGTTAGTTCGGACAAGTATTTGCCTGGGGGGAGAGGCTTATGTGACTGTAACCATCAACTCTGCCCCAACAGACACGAGGCAGCAAATACACCTGTCTGCTGGCAGAGCAGGGCCGTGGCAAGAACTTCATCCTCTACAAGCCAAATATTGGGAAGCAGAGCCAGCCTGAGAGCTTGGACAGTCTGCACAAGAAGTACCGGCAGGTAGGTGGGAGCTGCAGTCCTGCAGCGTGGGGAGGGGGGCAGGCACCTTCCTCTGAGCAGAGCTGGCTGAAGGACGTTCACACAGCCCCTTTACACCTTCTTATAACCCTGTTATGCATCAGGCAGAACTGGTGGTGGCACCTGGGTGTGCTGACTGCCAGTCCTGGATTTCAGGTGTCAGCTTTATGTCGGACAGTGGAAAATCCTGACCTCTGCCTGTAACTGCTTCTTCTGCAGGTGACCCCTGAGGAAGCCAAGGAGCACTGGGAGAGCTGTTATCGCTTCTCCTTGAAGAAGTGTAACCATGCTGTCTGGTAAGGGATGCACAGCCCAAATGTGCCTGGCTCTCAGGGTGGGGGACCTGTCCTGTGCTCCCCAGCAGTGCTGCTGGGGTCGGGGCTGTGGCAGTGAGTGGGGACGTGCTACGGAGGCAGTGAGTGGAGCAATCTACCATGCTGATTCAGGTTGTTTTCTCCCATTTGAAGGAACAGGAGCTGCAAGCTGATCCAGGAGGGGAAGGAGTGTTTCCAGGGCATGCGCCTGCGTCACTACTACATGCTGTGTGGGGCCCTGCTGCGGGTGTGGAGCAGGATTGCCAGCATCATGGCAGACATCACTAACACCAGCTACCTGCAGATTGTCCGCCTCAAGACCAAGGAGAAGAAGAAACAAGTTGGTAGGTGAAGTGGGGGAAAGGGAGCAGGGGTGTTACAGGATGTTCTAGGCGAAGGAGGACGGGTTCCAGCTGCCCAGTGCCACTCTTCCCCTCCTAAACTGGGCTGTGTCCTGGGCTGACAGCACCTGGACAGCTGAGGCCACTTGACATGTTTGGGCAGAGCTGTGGTCGCAGCCCCATCTCCCTGCTCCACAGCCTGGATGAGAGGCAGAGTGGATGATAATGCTCCTGATAAATGGCTCGTGGTGTTTCCTGCCTCTGTCCCCGCAGCTCCCCATCCCTTCCCTAAATGCTCTGGGAACTGAGGCACTTTCCTCCCTTAGGGATAAAGATCCCCGAGAGCTGTGTCCGTAAGGTGCTGGAGGAGCTGAAGCAGATGGATGAGAACGTGAAAAGGAAGCACAACCGACTCCTCCAGGCACAAGAGCAGAGCCTGCACTTCTCCCTCCCACTGCACATGCTGCAGCAGCCCCTGGACCTCACGCAGCCAGCACCTGGGCTCCCCCTACCCCGGCCCTCCCTGCGCCAGGACGAGATCCTGGACCTGACCTACAGCCCTCCCAGCAACAGCATTCCTGACATGATGAACCCGGAGCCCAGTGCTCTGTGCTTCCCCCCAGAGCCTGTGCTCCAGCCACACCAGCAGCACGGATCTCCCTTTGGCTTCAGCCACCTTTCTGCCTTCAAGAGCCCGGACCCTGTCCTGGAGGGGAGCGTGCCTCTAAGCTCTTCGCTGCAAGAACATCAGCCCCTGCCTCACCCTGAGCCCTCACAGACTCTGCAGCAGCAGGAAGATTTTGTCCAACAGGATGGGAATATCAATTTCAGAGAGATCCTGGAGGACATGCTGAGGACGTTCAATGGGGCCCCTCAAGAGAACATACTCCCCCAGGAGCGCCAGAGCGTGATCCAGTTCAGTGGGCTTTTCCCCAACTTCTGAGAGCCTCTGGGTGCACTGAGTGATGCTCAGCCACTGCAGATCCGTATCCTTTGGGGCAGAGATGAGGGCTGGGCAGCCCTGGCTTTTCTACTGGTTTGGACTGATCCATTTCTTTTTTTGAGGGAAGAAAAAAACCGAAGAACTATAGTTCCTTAAAGCAAAGTTTATTTATATATAATATACAGTCAGGCCTGTATAGATGGTATATAACGTGCTTGGGGGTAGTCCAGTGCTGCCAACTTCAGCTGATCAGGACTGATGGTCTCTGCTGTGTTCGAGTCCCACTCGTGGGTCAGTGCTGCGTGGGACCGAGGAGAGACGCCCGTCCCCTGCAGACTACTGAGTTTCCAAGCCAGGTCGTGCCTCGCCCAGCCCAGAGCACTCTGCAGCTGCAGCCCCTGAAGCTGCCTCAGCCTTGCAGCAAGGGCAGGAGCTGACTGCACCAGCGCTGAGATAGCCAGGATCGTGTCAGAGCTGCTGAGATTGTCACAGCTCAACCACGCAGGCATTGCCCGGAGCATCGGGGCCATGAGTTCCATCGACCTCTCCTGAGCGTGCAGGGCTGCTGCAGCTGGCTGTGCTTTTCCCACATTTTGCTGCCCTGAGCTTTTTGTCCTGGCTGCTTCCCCAGCCCTGTACTGCAGGGCTTCTCCTTGGCTGGGACGGGGATGGCCTGGCTGTGTCACCCAGCGCTGCTCTCAGCCCCACAGTGAGGTCCCTGATGAGCACAGGGACGTGCAGTATTGCTGCTCCTGCTGCAAATCCAACCTCCAGTACCAAAGAGCAAACGTCTGCTTTGCACTGCACTGCCCCAGATCCCCACCTGCCCCAGCACAGAGAGCACTGCTGCCGGCCCTGCTCCACACCTCCCACCTCGGCAGGTCCCGGGGACGTCTTTTCTTTTCTCTGCTTAACCTGAGGAGTGTGGCAGGAGGCTGGCAGCGGTGCCCCAGGCAGCTGCATCTTTTCTCTTCCCCTCTGCATCTTTTCTCTGCCTTCTGTCACCCAGGGGCGCTTTCAGGGGAAGGACCTGAGCCCACCCCTGGCTGGCACAGCTCTTGACGAGGACCTGGAGGGGCCACTACTGCCTGGACGGGTCGGCCTTGAGGGGCTGCAGCTTTTCACGTGTCCCTGAGCCCCTCCAGGCACTGAGCCCCGGCTTTGGGAAGCGCCGTGGGTCACTGCAACCCCAGAGACGGGAGCTGCCCGCACTGAGAGCAGGGGCAGCCCGTGGGCTCCCTGCACTTCATGCCAGGGGCTCCTCCCCCCACCAGCCCCACTGTTTGACCGTGTCCAAGGAACCCTCCTTACCTCACAGCCCACACCAAAGATGGGAGCCCCTGCGAGCAGCGGGGCCGCACCACTGCCCCAAAGATCCCAGCAGTGCAGGGCTGTCCCCTCCCCCTCCTATTTAAAGTATTCCCCAGCTCACAACACTCACATTCACTCACTTGGCACTTGCCGAATTCTCACAATGAGGGAAAAGGATACCAAGAAAACCCATTTCAGAGAGACTCAAACTCAGGAATCACAACGAGGTATTCCCACCCAGGCGCCCTTTGCTCACCACTGCGCCACGTTCCCGCAGCCCCACGTGGTGGCTTTGACATATGTTAAAATGAATATATGCAATGATCCTTCCCCGATCTCTGAAAGACAGAGAGCACCTTCGAGGAAACCCCTCCCTGCCCTGATCCTGTGTTTTCATCAGGGTTAATAATATGTAACGATATCTTTTAACTAAATTATTATTATGCAGTTGTCCTACTGATTGTATGTATTTTTAAATGAGTCCCTCTTTTTTTTTTTCTTCCCTTACACCTTTTTGTTAGCACTTTTTAATCCGCTTGTCGTTTGCCTTTGTTTTTCTATGTGTATTTATAATTAATTGAGATGTATATATGTAAAGAGATTTTTTTTTTTTTTAGAACATGTGCCTTGGACTAATAATTCCTGAATTTTCTACTTGCCTCAGGAGGATCGTTTTTCAGTCTGCTCAGTAAAAAGAGAAAGGAGCCACATGCCAGGTTTCTGTAAGTCCCAGCTCTGTCTGTCTGACCTTCCCCAGGGTCTCACTGGGCCTGGGACCAATGTCTCACTGACTGCTGGTGCTCCCCACGCTCTGTGTGGCACTGTGCTGCCCGGAGTGGGGCTGGGGGAGGATCCTGCTGATCCAGACCCAAGTTGGAGGCCAACATCTGTTTGTTTTCTCCCTGGCTTTGCTGCAGAAAACACAGATAAAGGCACCGTTGTTCATGCTCACAACTCCATTGTGGGCATAGCTCTGCACCATGTGCTGCTCCTCACCCTTACCCCAGAGAGGGCACCCAACCCCCTCCCAGCCCCACTCTGCTCCCAGCTTCACCCTTGCCCCACAGCTCAGCTCCACGTGCTGTGTCACCACGCGGGGTTGGGAGCTGTTGCGCAGTGGCTGCCTCTGGCTGCTGCTTGCACCACTGTGAAGGGGGAGTGCTGGTGCTCACTCCAGCAGCAGGGAATCTAATTGGGGCAGACACTGTTTGGCACAGCACACGGGGCAGAGGGTTGATTCCCCCAGTGCAACACACAAACACGTGCTCCTCTACTTCAGCTTTTCCTGCATGACCCCCTCGGGGCTGCAGCTGACCCAGGATTTGGTGTCAGCACTAATGAGGATTATCCCTCCTGGCTCTGGTGTGCTCTGAAAGGTCCCAGCTGCCCACAAAGCCCTGGTTCCCCCCCAGGCGAGGGGGGGGCAGCGCATCATCCCCATCCAGACAGGCAGATACCAGTCATTTCCAGTGGGTTTATTGCAAGAGGACAGTAGATACTACATTATGGCTACGGGAAGGGGCTGCCCAGCAGAGGCCACCGGCCCTGTGCAGCCTTCCTCCAGCAGGTGCACGCTGAATCTTCAGGTCTGCCTCACCAGCGAGCTGGCTTCAAGGCAGACCGTCATGGTGCTGAAGGATGGGGCCCACAGGGAGCGGGGAGCAGTGCTGGGCAGCAGCACGGAGCTCTACAGGTAGGCAGGCAGGTCCTTCTCGATCACCTTCGAGATGAAGGGGAGCATCACCTTGAGAGCACCACTGCTCTGAGCACGTGCCAGAAGCCCTCTGCTGGGGCTGGTGGGCAGGCAGAGCGCAGGCAGCACTTACGTAAGGATCCTCCATGGGGCTGTACCTCTTCACCACTTGGCCCTCACGGTTGATAAGAAACTGTGGGAGGGAAGCAGAACCCAAATGAGCGAGTCCATCTGCAGCCCGGGAAGGGCAGAGCAGTGCAGGGGCTCTTCTCCAGGACTGGGACTGCCCCACTGCAGAGCTGTACCCCTGCCCCCTCAGCCCACTCCCATCCCGGTACCAGCACCAATGGGGTGGGGTCCCCCACCACCCCAGAGCTGAGGGACTGACCCACACGCAGCCCAGGAGGCAGCAGCACAGTCCTACCTTAGTGAAGTTCCACTTGATGGCACTGGGAGAGAAAAACGTGGTGAGAAGGGCAGAAACGCTCCGTGCTGCAGCACTGTCCCACTGCCCCCTCCCCCACCACTCACTTCCCCAGCGTGCCCCGGCCCTTGGGCTGCTCCTTCATCCACTTCCACAGCGGGTGGGCGCCGTCCCCATTGACCTCGATTTTGCTGAACATATCGAACTTCACTCCGTAGCCCTCCGCAAAGGCCTTGATCTGCGCGTCGTCCCCGGGCTCCTGCGGGGGGGGAAGGGGGTG
>VXAB01008049.1:0-72974 GCA_013399175.1 Odontophorus gujanensis
GGACTTTGTCTTCTCAGTTTTTATGTCAACAGATAAAATCAGCTCTCCTACTAGATAGAGGTCTATATGCCAGACAACTTGAACAAATACTCCAGTTTCCAGGAGTAATGATAAGGAGGAGGCTGCTGACAGGAGAGCTCCCGATTCCTTTATGCCCATGTTGCTTGCAAGGAACATGATAAGCAGTTAACATCCATGACTATGATATACTACACTGGAGGATTTTGTTGTATACTCTGTGCAAAGGAAACATTTCTTATTATTGGTTGTCTGGCAACAATGTGAACACAAAGAAATGATGTACAAAAAATATTCATTTAGAAAGCTCTGCTGGAAAGTCTATCCAGCAGTATATAAAAGGTAACTCATCATATCTTCACACATAATTTAGGCTTCAGGGGCAGCATATCCTCATGCAGGTCAGCCTGGCACTGTGTTTCTGCAGGATGGGGATAAAACCCATCACTATCTCTTCTTATATCACAGTTTTGATTTATAGACTGTTACTTGCATTTTGTTTTATATGGGATGGTTAGAATATGAATTTTTAGGAAGAATGATATTTGAATCTCATGCATCAGTCATATTTTTGCTGTATGTAATATTCCACAATGCTCTGTAAGGCTCTCGGGTAGAATCATCAGTCATAGCTAAAATATAGATCAGAACTACTCTTGCCCCAGGCTTTTTGAAACAGAAAAATAAATGCCTCTAGCATAGACCATCCACTGTCAATTCCACTCCCAATATGCCCTCAGCTTCTTGGAAGGCAAAGCAGTTTTTCCCCAGGAAAACCGTCAGGGTGGCATCTTTGAACCGAGTGACAAACTGTGAATGTTTCAAATGGAAGCAGCAGGGCAGGCAAGCCATCCAAAAATAACCTGTCCCTTCTATCCTGAGGTTCAGGCAACAGTGGTGAAAAGCAAACACAGACATGTAAATATAAATACACCATACATAAAGAACCCACCTTCAATGACACCATTACTGGTTGAAAATAAATATTTGGGATGTCTTGTTTCATTCTTCTGATCTTCAATAGTTTCCCACCTTAATAAGTTCTAATTTGCAGACTATATGTCATCAAGCAGAAAGCTTTTTTTTTTTTTTTCTTAGTGAAATGGAACAAAAAACTTAGATCTATCAAATAAGCACATTAGTAAAGATGATGTATTGAAGCATTTCAGTACAAGTATAAAAGCAAATCAATGTTTGACACAAGTGTACGATATTTGTTGTTCTGCTGTTACTTCTCTCTTTTAAATATCACCAGTGGTTTAACCTCTTTATTCAAACCAAGCTGTTAATTTCACCTTATGATGTTTAATATCAACTGGTATCAAGAGAGGCTCTGTAAGAAAGTGCAGATCTGAGTAAAGTTGTATTTATATGCATAACTTCAAACGTAAAGATTTTATTTTTCTGGTGCTCCTAGAATATTCTAAATAAAACAAGTGAAGTTATTCATATATATGAGCAATATTTTCTCTACCTCTTTGTTCAGAAACACTTTATATGCCCACATTTAAATGGATTATGTGACTTGTTGGTGTATGTTGGTGTAAGTTCAGCATAAGTGAGTAAATGTTAACTGTGAGTAGTTACTGTCATAGTTGCACATGACGTGGACAGAACTAATAAAACACTATAAGTTAGATATAAACTTCTATTACCTGATAGATTTTAAGTACAAGAAGCAAATATTTCACAGCACATTGCAATAGTCAGTCTTCTACAAAATCTTATTGCATTATCAGTGAACTCGAAGTATGAGTAGAATGCAATTTTTGATCTACAAAAGTACAATAAGAATTGCACATTTATAGGTAGCTGCACATATATACACACACAAAGGTCTTAATTAAGCAATTTATAGTTACAATTGCATACTTATTTTACTGTAATCAATGTGACGATATCATATTCTGTTAAATTGCACATATGGCATTTTTCTCAACAAGCAGCATTTGGAGTATCTGTATTAATAACATTCTATTTTTTACACAGACTGTATAAAATATTATCAGGTAGTATACTTAACAGCAGTTCCTTTACAAGGAATAACCTCGTGCACCAGTACAGGCTGGGACATGACCTGCTGGTTAGGAGCTCTGATGAGAGGGACCTTGGTGCCCTGGTCATGAGCCAGCAGAGTGCCCTGGTGACCAGAAAGCCAGTGGCATCCTGGGGTACATTAAAAAGAGCATGGCCAGCAGGTCGAGGGAAATGACCCTCCCCCTCTACTCTGCCCTCGTGAGGCCTTACCTGGAGTATTGTGTCCAATTCTGGGAACCCTGGTACAAAAAAGACAGATCTCCTTGAAAGAGTCCAGAGGAGGGCTGTGAATTTACAAAGGTCCTGGAACACCTCCATTATCAGAAATGGCTGACACACCTGGGTCTGTTCAGCCCTGAGAAAAGGGGGAGAGAGGATTCCTCAGAGGGGATCCGATCCATGATTTTAAATATCTAAGGAGTGGGAGGCAAACGGTTGAGGCTGGACTCTTCTCAGAGGTGTGTGGTGATAGTATGAGGGAAAATGGTCACAAACTGATATATGGGAAGTTCCACACAAATGTGTGTAGGAAATTCTTCACAGTGCAGTGATGGAGCACTGGCACAGGCTGCACAGAGAGGTGGTGGAGCCTCCTTCTTCTGGACACATTCAAGACCCACCTGGATGCCTACCTGTGCAACCTGGGCTAGGGAGCTGCTTTGTCAGGGGGTTGGACTCGATGATCTCTAGAGGTCCCTTCCAACCCCTACATCTCTGTGATTCTGTGACTCTGTGTGGCTTAGGTACTGGAAACAGGAGCAGCTACTCTAATAAATCTACTTACTAATTTACAGGTAAGAGGCAAATGTCATTTGGTTACAGGTGACATTTCTGCAGAGTATGAATAATTTATTTGCTTATTACATGGGCAGTGGAGAATTCTGTTTTGTATGCTTAAGATATTAATTTCCTTTATTTCAAGCTGTCACATTTGTGACAGAAGATGTGATAGTTCAGTGCATTCTTTTTTATTATCATTTGTATAGTTGGTTGGATTTGCTTTGGATTTTTCAATTTTTAACAAAAATAGTTGTAATCTTTAATGACTAAATTTTCTTTGAGCTGTCCTGACAATGAATAAAGCACATAGCTAACTTAGTTTCTTAAAAGGTATTTTGTTGCTACAATCCTGATCATAGCATGAAAAAATCTTCTGAATATTAGAACCTATGTGTTTAATAATGGTGAAATAGAATGGTTAACGTTTTTATTCCTTTAAAGCTGAATCTCTTATGTGGTTTCTTTGTAATTTTCGGCTCTCAGTAATTTAGTTAAGTAATGATTCACTTCAGAGCATTTTGAATGGGATAATAGATGCTTGCAGACAGGGTAGGATGAGTTGAGGTCAGGAATTCTTTGACTTCAGTTTCATAATTCAATTGGACGTTAAATTGAGTTGTCAGTTAATTTTTCTGACTGGAATTACCTTCAAATGAAACAAGTCAGTTGAAGAAGGTTCACAAACTACACCAGTAACTGGATGATGGTCAAATTTCAAATACTAAGGAGGGAATTGATGTAAGTATTACAGGACTGGAAATTATTTGACAGTTACTTCATATTTCAAATCATCAGGCATGAAACACTGGACCAGTTTTTCTGCAAATAGTCATATAATCTCAATTTTAGTATCTCTTCTCTTTGATAGAAGACTTTTTTTTCCATTCCTACTTGGCAATATTTTCCATTGCCACCTAGTAAAATTTCTTTGAGTTGAGGCAGTTTTCAAAAACAACCACAGGGGGATGGTGTAGACCAGTCATACTGATGTCTGTACCCACTAACAAATTGCATCTGTGTGATTTCCACAGCCTTATCTGGAATGGAAAAAACCCACTCTTACAGCTCTGTATCCACAACCTGGTTTCTACCATTAGGTTGCATGCCATGTGAAAAAAAGTGCTTGATTTTGTTTATATCTGCGTGCTGATATGTATTTCATGACCCCAGTTTCCTTTATAGTGAAAAATAGTAATAATAATTTCATGTTTATTTCTTAAAAAGTGGTTCTAACTTTGTAATTACTGTTTTTATAATTTATTAAATGTTATTCTCATCAGTCATTTCTTTTCCATATTGTAGAATCAAAGCTTGTAAAACCATAGAAACATAGAATCATAGAATGGTTTGGGTTGGAAGGGACCATTAAGATCACCTAGTTCCAACCTCCCTGCTATAGACGGGGACATCGCCCTCTAGACCAGGTTACTCAAAGTCTCATCCAGCCTGCCAGTGTCTCACCACCCTCACAGGAAAGAATTTCTTCCAAACATCTATTCTAAGTCTACCCTCTTCCAGTATAAAACCTTCCTTCTAGAATGTTGACTGTATTACCCAGCGTGGCATCATCCGCAAACTTGCTGATGGTGCACTCTATTCCATTGTCTGTGTCACCTACAAAGTTGTTAAATAACACTGGTCCCAGCATCGACCCCTGAGGAATGCCTCTTGTTGCTGGTCTTCACATGGACATTGAGCCATTGGCTGCAATTCTCTGAGTGTGATCATCCATACAATTCCTTATCCAGTGAGTGTTCCATTCATCAAATCCATTTGTCTCCAGTTTGGTGACCAGGATTTATAAGCATTCTGCCTTTTCAGGCCACTGCATGGTCCTTTGCTTAAAAAAGAAGAGGAATTTACTAGTGGAATTTATACTATTTGTTCCTTATCCCATACATTACTGATAATCTTGTCCCCATGTATTTATATTACTTGGCCTTTTTTCTTTGATTTTTAATTGTGAAATGTCTTGGATCAGGTTCAACTTCAGAACAGTGAAAGCAACATTTAAAGCTAACCTTTAATTCCAGAATGAGAGGAGGTGAGAATTCTAGCTGTATTTTACATAAAGCGAATCAGACAAAAATAGAGTTACATTCCATACACAGACAGAACACATTTACTTCAATGAATTCTGTAGAAATATTTGTTCAGATTGTGTTAGCTACAAGGGCATGATGATGACCCACTTCAATTTGGAAACACCAGCAGTGATGTTGCAAGGATGGAAGCTGGTGAAAGAACACAATGCTGAATACAGCCACCGTGCTATTTTAAAATTGAATTGTTTGCATTTCTCTTTTCCATTTCAATTGTGAACTAGTGACCTTGTACTGAAATGTCTGATATTTCATACTGCTCTTTTTAGCCAGATAAATTTACCATTATGCTTTTATTTAAAAGTCTGTCAAGAATGGGATGCTCCTCAGCAACACTAAGGACTATACAGAGCAGTCTGCACCACCCACAGCTAACAGCACAAGATGCAAAGAGACAGATTGACCATAGTTGCCTCTCACATTCAGCATGAAACCTTTCAAGTTGTGATAAAGTCTGACATAAAACACCTTGCACACAAGGAAAAGCTATTCACTTTCATAGGATAAAATTTTTCTTTTTCACAGGAGCAAATCATAGCAGCATCTTCTTGGCTGTCAGAATAATGTACAAGTTCACCAAGTATCTCTTCCACACATTTAAACTGAGATGTTTCTATCTGATCTTTTTTTTTCTCACAAGGTGTTCCTCCTTTCTAAAATATAACTTGATAAAAGGCAGCCTGAGTTCAAGTCTAAAGTGCTGTCCAAAGTCACCTACTTTCCATCTGATAAACTACATCTTTGTATATACCACTTCAAAATTATTTCATTGACAAGGAAGTTGTGAAATGCAATGCTGAAAATGAAGGTTCTTGCTAACCAAAACACTTTCTCTTCTTCACTTTTGACTTTTGATAAAGTTTAGAAAGGTTAGCTGAATGTGGAATAAAACAAACAAATTGTTAATCTATATTTCATGTTTTACATGTAGTCTACATTATTTTGACTTCTTTGAGCCAAGATAAACTAAGTGTGAGCAATGAAATCATATTGAATTCACCCATTGTTAAATTTGGTTAGTAGCGAAAGAGTTGGGGAATCATCATCGGAGGTTTTGATATGTGTGTCATATGTCACTTTTCTCCAATGTCTTTTGAGCTCTGTGAATATCTAGTGTTGACACAAATAATGAAAAGAGTGCTAGATTTTTACACATGATCATTTTTACCTGCAGCCTGCTGTGTAGCTATTGTCATTGATCTTGCAATCCTCACCAGAGGAATTAAAATTCTGCTACACAAGTGAGAAAATTGGAGCAGCTTTTCATTACGAAAGTACAATCCAAAACTTAGTGTGAAACCAAGTGAATATTAAAAAATTCATTTATAGTCAGCAAGCCCAAAACTTAAACATGCCATTGGTAATCTTCATGTTGCAAGAGTGACCCAGCAATGTAGGGGGTGTCTATATTATCACTGAATGGGATTGACATTAGTTGAATAGTGCAAAGAAACACAAACAAATAACTTCTTGTAAGATGATTTTTTCACTGTGTTGTTTTCTGAATTTCATATCCTGCCCCCATTATATAACACATATCTCTTCTGTTTTTATTACCTATAATTAAAATGGTCATAAAACAGCTCAGCATGAAGTCATAAAACTTTACAACTGTAATCATAATACATTATCAAAAAATCTGTCCTGCATCACTATATATTTTATGGAGTGTGTGGCTTATCTCTGTTTTACCAATAATTGTGTCTGTCCTAGAGATTTGCTATTTATCTACACTACTACCTTTCTATTTCTTTTTATACTTCCTTTAACCATTATTCACTTCGTAACATTGGATTCAGAAATCTTGCCTTATAAGCCAGAAGTTCTCCAGCCAAATAATGTAATTTTTGATGTGATTCTACAGGAGCTAGGACAATGCTTAACAAGACTGAGATTTTTAAAGTTACCATAGAAGCTGATTAGAATTTCATATTATTATGCATGGGAAAAAGGTAAAGAATTCAGCTGTGATTAAGTCCCATTAAAATGTTTGCCCCAGAGTAAAAAATGAAAATTGGTACATTTAGCAGCAGCTACCAATGACAAGTATTTCCATTTTTAAGAGAGATGAGGTATTATTCTTAGATTCCCCTGGTATTTTTAAGATAAATTATAGTACTAGAGTGCTTCAAGCATATAGGAAAAATGGGATCTAGTTTGGGTAGAAAAGAAATGAAATATGAAATGAAAGAAGTGGAATATAAAGTGAACAACACATAAATTTCAGAATCACCCAGCCCTGCAGAGCTTGACAGAAAATAGTAATTCTCTTTTACTGAAAATATTTATTAAGCAATCCACAAAAAATTTGTTGCAGTTTGTAACACAGATGAGATTACAAAAGGAATCTGGAAGATACCCATTTAACCTCTTACTCTGAAGTCAGTCTCCCACAGCCATGATAAAATGCTTTGACCAGCGAGTTATTGTTAGTCCTTGTAGAGTTTGATTTATGATTCTATCTTGGACTTACTTTGAAAAAGTCCTTGCAATAGATTTTTCATCAAATTCAACAGAAGTAACTTCTTAATGTTCTGATGAAATTAGAGGGAGAAAGTTTGTCAAAGACCTATTATCCTGTGTTATTGTAACACTAAAATATTATTAAAAGGGGAAAATGCATGAAATGCTCATTTGGAAAATAAGGACATGACATAAAGTGAGTTCTAGAGGGTTTGTTTCCATTTTTAAATAACACTATATAGGACAGAATATGCTCATGGGGAAGTAGTTTCAGATCTGCTTAGAGTCTGAACTTACAGAATCATTGAATGGTTTGGGTTGCAAGGGACCTTTAAGATAACCTAGTTCCAAACCCCCTGCTATAGGCACGGACATCACCCTCTAGACCAGGTTACTCAAAGTCTCATCCAGCCTGGCCTTGAATGCTTTCAGGGAGGGGATATTCTCAGCCTCACTGGGCAGCCTGTTCCAGTGTCTCACCACCCTCACAGGAAATAATTTCTTCCTAATATCTAGTCTAAACCTACCTTCTTCCAGTATAAAACCATTTCCCCTCATCTTGTCCCTATCTGCCCTTATAGAAGTCCCTCCACAACTTTCCTCTAGGCTCCCTTCAGGTACTGGAAGGCCATTATAAAGGCTCCTAGGAGCTTCTATTTCCTAGGCTGAGGAGCCCCAGCTCATTCCATCTACAAGATATGAGAGGTTTATATCTGTGTTGTGTTTGCTTGTAGTTACAGAACTCATTTATTTAATACTTAAAGAACCCTTTGGTGTTCTACCTTAAAAAAGTTCTTTGTCTAAAAACTATTACAGTGGAATCATCCATCCTGGACAGATAAACCAGAAATAACAGATTCCTAATGCAAAGAGATATTCTTTTCATAAATCAAGTTTGAAACAGTTTTGAATCATCCAGCAGAAGAAATGTCACTTCAGTTTCTGATTTGATGCTTTATAATTAAAATAATTCAGAAAGAGGAAGGACATAATTTTTATTATTATCAATACCATGTGTAACTGACTTGCTTCTCAGAGCTAATAATCCAATTAATTTCACAAAGACTTTTTAAAGTTTTAGCTCTTTTGAAAATAATTAGAGTAAATGGAGTTTAAAAGCACATAATCTCAGAATCATTTTCCTCCATGTTACCATGTCCTACGTGAAAAATAATCTAGCAGAAACATAAATGGAAAACACAAGTGTGTTCAAAAAGTGTAAGTTCAAGGAGGTTGCAAGTAATAGAAATATTGAGATGTTTTTTTTTTTACTTTTTTTGGAGAGATCCAAATATGGTCTTTTTTACTCAGTGGAGATCTGTATATTTCCATATATTTTATACTTCAAGCATAGCATTAAATCAGCAGGCCTACACATACAAAAAAATAATTTGCTTAGTAAGAGTGTATTTTATTTTTTGGTACACAACTAGTATTTGACTTTTGCCCCACTCAAGTCCTACTGTGAAAATTGTTTGTACTTGAGACTTGCTGTAGTTGAGACTTTGAAACAGGGCAATTCCAAAGGATTAAGGAAATAATTACTTTTATGCATGGAACATGGATATTGATTCAGATTTTAAGTAAACAATATACAACTTTCATAATAAATTCAAGAGTAATCTAGTTTGTTTCAAAATCATTACTGTGGAAGGTGTATGTGTTCACAGAACTGTACCATGCCTTAGAACTACCTTCACACTAAAAACCTAGCAAATGAATATGACAGATCTGTTCCTATCCAGGACTTGGGGAAATAAGATGGCAATTGGCAGTTCAAATATTTGAATCGTTCACTTAATTTCAGGCACCTTTTCTTTTTTTTGATTCCCACTGGGCTATTCAGACTCCATAACTGATTACCTGTGAGGAGAAGTTGCACTACCAAGGTTCTGTGGACCATTTTCTTTTTAAGGTTTTGCTAGTATCTAACACGTTTCAGGCTCTGAGTGCCCCATGATCTCTAGGAGTCCTAACTCCAGTGTTCTTTTTTTTTTCTTCTGAGGATAGTGACGATGCAGCAGATACCCACTGCCCACCAGCTACACTGCTTCATTGCATGGACTTCCAAAAGAAAAAATCAAATTTAGAGGCACCTGATGTACAAGGGCTGCTCTGAAATATCGTCTCCTTTTTTATTATGTTTGCCCACCATATCAGATGTGGACATTGGTGGTATGGTAGCAGAGGTCAAACATTCCCACCAATATTCTGTTACATTTTGTTGCTATGTGACAGGTGGCAGCAGAGGGGCAATCTGACAAAATGACATCTGACACTGAAGTGCATATGAAGCAAAGACGTGTCACTGAATCCCTCCACGCTGAAAAAAATCACACCCATGGACATTCGTCGACATTTGCGGTACACCCATGGAGACCAAACGGTCTATGTGAGCACAGTGAGGTGGTGGATGATGCATTTCAGCAGAGATGACAGTGGCACTGCATAACCTCCGCTGGTACAGATTTTTACAAAAAATGCATGCAGGTTCTTGTTCATTGCTGGTGAAAATGAATAACTAATGGTGGTGACTCTTGGAAAAAAAGTAGCTGAGAATTAGCTCTATCAAATAGTGTTACAGCACTCTTTGTATCTATTGTAGTTTCCATGTAAATAAACAGGAGGCATTGCTTTCAGAATGACCTATGTAGGAAGAGTTTGTTGACTCTCCAGGACTTTTTTGTTAATTAAAGGTTGTAGATATCTTTGTGAGGAGTTACTTAGCACGTAAGTGCCTCAGGGTGACATGTAGCCCACAGAAACATTCTATAAACTCGCAAGAAAAACTTCACAGCTTACGAAGATTCTCTGTGCCTATACATGAATAATATATTTTGCCAAGAATGAAAAGAATTGAATAGATTTCAAGGAACTTGAAACTTAACAGTATAAGAGGATAATGAGTTCTGCTGCAAGAGAGCCCAGTCAATCTTAGATATGAAAGATGATCTAAACTCTTTATAAATATTCTTCAGAATGTGTAAACAACTCAAATGAGGACCAGAATAAAATAAAGTAGTTCCTCCCCTGGCCTTGCATTTGCAGTCAGGCTAATACTCATCTTGCAATTGAGTGATCTCTCACCATGCTGAGATTCTCTGGGACTATGCTGAGGCACGTGTGAGAATAGCATAGAGTGGTGCAAGACAGTGTAAACTGATCCACGAGCAATAACAAAGAACAGGTAACCACATTTCCATTTCCCATTAGCCTTAGCTTTATTCTCAAATTCTGTCTGTCTGAAAAATGATGTTACATTCAACAAATTATGTATCAGTCACTGTATCTCTGTGTTCTAAGATGTAATTTGTAAAGCCTGTTAATTCGCTTGAGAAAGAATGAGTGATTCCTGTACACAGCTATTTCACGTGACTGATCATTGGGATTACCCTTCCCATTTTTTTTCTCTACTATTCTGTGTCAACTTAGGATAATAACTCTGGCTGTTACCACCAAACTGGTTTCATAGATGTGCAATTCCCTAACTCACTCATGTGGATAATTTATTCCTCTCATAATGCTGCATTTCAGTTTCAGGACAGTGATGGTTGGAGTGTAATAGTTGCCACGAGTAAAAGTAATGAACCATTTAGCAGTTACACTGCAGTCTGTTGCAGAGTATCTCTTGGTGGCTGTCTCTCTTCCTACTCATCTGTAGCGATAATCATGTAAGACAGTCTTTGAAAAAGTGACACAAGTGAGTGACTTTACCAGGCATTATAATCTATTTAAATTTACCACGCTGTTTCTGGCACTGACCTCATTAATACTGCTGTATCACTGCACATTCTTATAGACAGATTGCCTTTACATAGTTATAATTCCTTGGTAAGTATAAGATAGAGGAGTGAAGAGAAAATAACCTGTTTTAGTTGTGATGTGGAATACAATAACCCATCACCATAGCAAAGAGTATATTTTATTTGAAAAATACGAATGAAAGGTTTTGTCCCTTTAGTTTATTAAAGGAAAATGTAACAATTTATATCAGTAACACTTGCATAAGGAGGTATACTTTACATTAATCTTTTGTTAAAAAATATATATATTTTGGAGACTTTGGAAAAATAAGGATGGCCCAATACTTGCAACACGCTCCTAATGTTCCTTAGAATGCACTGTGCCATTTATATGTAGTGCAAGTACAAGGTCTCAGCACTTCATAATCCACAAAGTTACCCTAGGCAGCATAATTTCACATTCTCCTCCACATATAGAACATTTCCCCTGTGTGAGTCTATGAGTTTGGTTAACTCCTGACCAGTCCAAGATTTGTATTTTTTTTTCTAAAGGATGATTTTACAAAGGCTTAGAGCACAGAAATTTTGGAATTCCTTTTAAACACCAGTGAGAATATTTTCACAGACATTTTCTTGCATTATTTGCAATTGAAATAACTGCATCAATTAGAGCTTGAAAACAAAAAATGTTTACAAATATTTTGATTTTCTACAAATAAATGCAAAAAATAAAGTGCATAACAGTGTAATTACTTTTGACTTTTACAGCTCTCTATGCTTATGAAATAAATGGTTACACTGATAAATTGTTTTCAGCGTCTGAATCTTAATCTGAAACAAGCAGAATTACGACTCTTCCTTCTTTTTAAAATGTATTAAATCACATTTTTACTCTGTTAGGCTTACAATATATTTTTACATTTCCTACTTATGGAGACCATTTTCTCAGATAACACATCCTTTACAGCATACTAAATGCCCCCACCATTACAAGAAAGAAAATTTACTTGCAACAATGTGACAAAATAATTGACTGTAAGTTCATGATTATTTCAATAGCTGTTGCAGAATTAAAATTCTACATCTGAAATCTCTTAAGCATCCCTTTCTACATGCCATTTAATGTTACTATTCATTTTCCAGCTTCAACAAAACTGGCAGTTATCAGCATTGCGTTGTTCATTGACAACAGGATTACTATTTAGGATAATGTGAACATATCCAAGAAGATGAGCATACAGCGTGTCCATGAAAGCTCTAAGCAAAATCTATACAATCTGATTAAACATAATCCTGGTAAGGTTTTCCCACAGTACTGTCACTGAATTTACACTGAATTTAAATCCGCAATGCTACAAAATGATTGTACCTTCCATGAAACATAGTATTTATTTTCTTTCAGTTTAATCAATGATACCATAGGAAATCTCAAATATGTTTTAAATCTGTTCGTAGGACACGGATGTTAAAAGGAAAATTCTGTGGGATAATGGAAATAAATCTGCTAATATGTTCTTTTTGCATCATGAGGCCTGCTTCCGTGGCCCTGAAGATTTAGTATTCTGCTATTTGTCATGCAAACAACATAGCACGGCAATGTTCATTTGAGTAAAAAACAGTAAGCATAGCAAGCATGCAGACGTATCGTGACAGAAAAGCACATCTGGCGATCACCATGGATAGGACATACTGAACAGGACACACCGCAGCATCACTGAAGTACAATCTCAATAACCCTGCAGAATTTTAAATGATTCCGAATCCCTGGGGCTTTGGGTAAAACGCAAATGTTGTATAGCAGGAAGAGAGCACCAGGAATTGTGAAAAGGGGGATTCTGAATTCTTTGAGATAAGACCTTCTCTTCTCATTAACTTCATCAGAACATGAGCATGTTCACGAGTGATTGTTTGTGCTGCTGAACTTAATTTCTGTTGGCTTTAAGCCTGAATGTTCTATAAAGCAAATAAAAATAAAACAATGACTGGAGTACTGCTAAAAGCACAATACACATTTCATTTTCTCTGCTTTGGTGTCCAGCAAGCAGGAATATACATAAAGATAACTAACACTGGCTCTCAAAACTATAGTATAACAATGAATGCTGCTCTCAAGAATATGTGGTACAAACTATTATGACTCATGTTACTACCAATGTTCAAAGATTTTCTTCTTAGCACTCTACTCATAACGTATAAAAACTGAGAAGTCAGAAAAAGCAATTGTAATCTAAATCAAAAGAAAATTTATCCTCATAAAAAAACTTGCACTTCTTGTTGCTTTGTTTGGGATGAAAACAAAACATATCATAACTCTATCCTCAAAAAAGATATGTAAACCATTCTCAGCTCAAGTACAAAGCTCACTGCTTTAAAACATCTGTTAAACTGTACTCTGCAAAGAAGACATTGTCAGTAAATGTATTGCTAGAAGATTCTGTATTTGGTAGAAATAAAAAAAAAGATCAGAAGATAGATTACAAAACTACTTTCAAATCTTTAGTAGAACTTCCTAGGGTTGTGTTTTTTTTACCCTCTACACTGGTTTGTGAATTTGGTTCTTTATGAACACAGTACAATTCTCAAATTGAAATGATAACAGTGTGTTTAAAAACAACTCTGAAAGTAACTGCAACTAATATTTTTTTAAGGGTTTGAGAAGCTTCCTTCAAAGCTACTTATTTCTCCAGAAGGCTGTGTAAACAAAAAGCAATCAACAACTTACTGGTAAAGACTGTATTGAAAGAAGTAATAATTCTCAAAGTGGGACTGATAAAAAATTGGCAGAACTTACCTACTCACACCACAGGGTTCACTTGCGTGGCTCATAGTAGGTCAGTATTAATAGAGACTCTGCTTGGACAAGCAAGAATTGGAATGTGTTCAGAAGAGAACAATGAAGCTAGTGAAGGGCTAGACAACAAGAGTTATGAAGAGTGGCTGAGGGAACTGGGCTTCTTAGCCTGGAGAAGAGGAAGTTGAGGGGAGACCTCATTGCTCTCCACAACTACCTGAAAGGAAGTTGGAATGAGGAGGGTGTTGGTCTCTTTTCTCAGGTGAAAACTGATAGAAAAGAGTCAACAGTCTCAAGTTGCATCATAGGAGGTTTAGATTGGATGCTAGGAAGAATTTATTCATGAAAGGGTTAGCAAGACATTGCTAGGGGCTGCCAAGGAGGTGGTGGAGTCACAATTCCCAGAGGTGTTTAAGAGATATGCGGATGTGCCACTTAGGGATGGGTTTTAGTGGTGGACTTGCTTTGTTAGATGACACCACCTAACCTTACGATATTTTAGGTCTTTTTCAAGTTAGATGGTTCTATGATTGTAGGTAATTCTTTCTCTGCCAATCTGAATCTCTCCACACCAGCCCAAAGTAGACAAACTGTACACAGCTTCTGCCCTGACCAGTTTCTCCATGAAATGCATATTGCAAAAGGCAACTTCTGTAAGTAGAGCTCCAATCATTTTAAAAACAGAAGACTTTAGTAGATACTGAAGCTAATCAGTCATAATCCTTTGTGGGATACTATGTTCTCCTCGTCCTCTCATAGTATTATCAGAAGACAGAGCATCAAAAGGTTAAAGTTTCAAACAAACAAAAGTGAAACATAGATCTTATAGATTAGTTATTAAGCAGCCTAAACAGCAAGTTCTGCAATGCAAAAAGTTACTAACACAGGAGATCAATTTATTTAATCCATAAGAACTCCAAAATGGCACATTTCGTTTCTTTCACCCTCCACTGGTTTAAGATGTTTGTATTCCCATATGTTTGAAATTGGAAGAAAAAGAGCTTGTTCTGTTTAGGTAGAAATTACTCTGGGAGAAATTAAATATCTATATATTGAACTAAAAAGAAAAAAATATGATCATTTTCATCACCTTAATTCTTCTTTGTTCCAGTGAATTACCAGCAGCTCTATTTTGCTTTTAGACACACACAGAAATAGACACATTATGGTTAAGAGCTCTGTCGTAAGGAGACTGTTGTAACTCCTGGATTAAGATCAGTGAAAGACTTCAAAAGTTCCATCTATTGATGTAAGTGAAGCACAGTGAACCAAACAACTGCATACTTCAATGGTGCTGCCATTTTTGTTTTTACTGAAAGAATCTATGCTTCATCTGCTTTGCTGCATAAAGAGTACTTCAGATCCATTCCATTTACAGGAATGATGCTCCTACAAAAAGATGCATGCACACTGAAAGCAACAGTCCCTCTGGAGTGGGTCTGGAATTATGGTCTAGAGCCATGTTTGCACTGACAGCTAATGATGCTCTCCCTCTGCTAACTGGTTAGGGATAAAAAGACTATGAGGGACATAATGAAATGACATTTTCACATTGCAACCTGCTAATTCAAATAGATTAAACCATCAAAGGACCATTTATTTTAGAGGACAGGTGTGGATTATCCCTGCTGTTAAAGGAAAATGACTCAGGACTTCTCACTGATAGTAAACCCCATTAGCTACTTCACACTGGAATCACAAGGCCTAGAGTATGGCTAGCACGGCAACCTTAAAACCATCTGCAAATCATCTGTTCTTCCATTAGCTATCTTCCTAAACAGGCATGATCAGAAACATACTGTAGCTTGGAGACGTCAAGCATATTGCAATAAAAGTGTCATTGCCCGGTTTTACTTTAGGTACTGTTATGGACACGGTACCACAGACTTTATTGAGCAATTAAAAATATACACAAGGGACAATTGTTTCTTTTTTCTGTACTTTTTTCAAAATTTTACTTTCTTCCAATTGGAGAACCCAGTTTCAAATATGAAAAGGGCACTTGTTCTACAGTAACTGTGCACAACTTGCTCAGTTCCAAGTACTGTATTCATCTGCTGTTACCATTGCTGTCGTTCTATCTCCAGCTGTTTAGGAACTTCTCTGTTCTGGGAATTACAGCTAAGTTGTTCTTTCTGATTCTATTTCCCCATAGAGTTCAGCTAGCTTCTTGAACTCAGGACCCCAGTCTCCAAGGTAATTATAATCCTGGTCAGATTGTGTTGTGACTGAATCCAGAGAGCTGATAGATCCAGCTTCTGATCTATGACCCTCATAGGCATATGTCTGTAAGGAGTCATACGGGGGCACGCTGGGGTCCAAATCAGCCTCTGCAAGTCTTTGTTTAATGAACTCCTGAACATTTATACTGTCAAGGCTTGAAGAGGGATGATGCCTGGTTGCAGGCTTAACTTCAGGGCGGACATCCCTCCGATATTTTAGCTCTTCTGCAGCTGATGGATTACGTAGTGCTGTGATATCAAATGCTTCTGTGTCTTCTTCTCCACCACCCTCATCGTCATATGTCACAACATTTTCTCGGACATCTTCTTCTGAAATGATCAAGGGCTCCTTCTTGCTACGTCTTAGAGTGATGAAAAGGACCACAATCGCTAAAGAGAAAACTGCAGATATTAGATTAGGTTTAAAGTTTACAGTTGAAGTAAGTAGTCATATGCTAAAGATACAGTAGCTACTAAGTCATGAATACAGAATAGAAATACATGCAGTCTAATATTTGTACTCTGATTTTACTGATCTGGCCTTGAACTGGAGTATCATAACATCAGGCACATACCTAATTTGGAAGAGAGCCTTCTTAGAGTCACAAAGTGAACAGTACCTTTGTTGTGTAATGTTATATGAAATCACATGAACATAGATTATTTTATGTCCAGAAAGAACTCATGAAAATCTACACTGTTGTGTTTTGACATATCAACATGCCAAAAAACAACAAAGAGAGACCACACACAATTAAGGAGAAAGTTAATAATGCTACTGTAAAAGTACAAATGTCCAACACAGCCTTGTATTCCAAAAGGATCAGTAAAGGACACATTCCTATTGACTTTGCAGGAATTCTGAGGGTTTCTTAAACCAGTAATTAAATCCACTTGTTAAGATTATTAGGGATCTCATATAGGACACAGAAAAGGATAATATACTAGCAGTTAGATGAGAAATGAGTAACTAAGGTTGACATTGTTTAGAAGCATTGTTAAAGGCTTTCAGAAGTTCGTTAAGACTAATATTCAGCATATATATCTAATTAAAATGTACAAACTATATTTTTTCTCTTATGAATGTTCAATTTTGTATAAAATACTAGATTAAAAACTAAATGTATTACTATGCATTTTATTTTATTTTTTTTCAGACAGATGTTCTTAAGTAAGATATGATAGTAGGATAGGAGTACTTTTTAGAAAATGTAGAATCTTAAAAAAAAATATATATATCCTCAAAATACCCTGTGTGAGTCACAGTGTGATTCTTATTATTTCCTCTCTATCTCTACCAGAGTTCAGAGAGGCACCTGAATGGATGAATATTACAGAGATATGTACCCAGCAGGTTTTGCCTTTGTCACAAAAAAATAGTAACTAATTGGTAGCATTCAAATAGGCCTGGGTAGAAAATGAACAAACAAAAAAAAATAAAAATTAAAAAAAAAAAAAAATACAGCACTTGTAAGAATGTAAGGACATCTGTCTACTGGAGCCATCATATTCTCTCATGTGTCCCTTGCCTGAGGAGTATGTTGGGTATTGCTATCAGTTTATCCCACAAAGGTAATTAATGGCTTTTGCATAGTGCTAATGGTGTTTCTTACAGTGTAATGCATTTCAAAAAGCTTTCCTCATCACCTCTTTTCTATCATTTTTTGCACTGTTCTAGACATGGAATTAGTCAGTGGTTTTTTGAAAGCTTTTCAAATTACAGAAAAATGATCTGCAGTGCTAATTACTTGATAACCTCTGAAAAAATATTTCTAGTGAATTCAGATATTCATGAATGTGCTTTAAAGGTTTTTTTTCCTATTAATTTTAGCTGAACCTTTCCCCTCTAATCACAGCTATGTGTTTCTAATTACCTCCTATTACCAGGCAGCTTCTGGTTCAAAAACATATCATATTAAAAATTGCTGCCCTGTCACATTCAGAGAGCCAGCAGAAGATGGCAGTACTTAATATCAAAAATGACTTACCGAGAAGAATGACAACACAGAGCAGGATTGCTATTAAAGCTCCTGTGCTCAAGCCAGCTGAGGAGAGGAAGGCTTCAGCATGGCAAGTTCTCACGCGTCCATCTCTCTCACATGCACAAACCCTAACAGTGAGAGTACTGCTGCTGCTGAGAGGGGGCACTCCACCATCAGAAATCAAAATTGGGAGGTAATAGATATCTTGAGTGGTTCGACTGTATCTTCTTCGTCTTGTCAGGATGCTGGCTGTGTTATCTACAGTATGATAAAAAGGAACAGAATCAGATGCAAAATGAAAAGTATTATTGACTATTCATTTCCCACCTAGCAGAAGCACTGGACATTTTAATGTTCCACAATCTTAATCTGTGAAGGTGCACAATCTAGATTAAAATTGGGTGAGTAGCATTTCTGGTCAAAGGAGGAAAAAGAGGAGGCAGAAGAAAGTAACTAGAACAAAATAATTAAGCCTTATTCAAGCTTGTGTCTTAAAGTCAAAGTGGATTTTGACAAACATTTTGGACCCAGATTGGAAGTGTTTTAATCCCATGATACACTGTTGATAATATATGGACACTTGCAAATGTGAATACCTGGAATTCTGCAAATCTCAGTTGTGGAATTTATACACAACAAGAAGTACTTTTTAATCACAAAATAATGTTTAAATATCTCTACTGGAAAGTTGAAATTTAGTTTTCATATGCTACTGTTTATGACAGATTTTATAGATTAACCGAGCTTTCAGAAATTATCTGAAAGGACTCCTGCAGTAGGAAGAAGAGAGAGGTGGAAGAGAAAGGAAAGGGGAGCTGCAGAGAGTGCAGATACTAGATATTTTAAACTGATGAAGATATAGGCAAATAAGGATGAGAGAAAGTGATGCAAAATTTTGTCACTGTTACGTTCATCTGGCATGTATTACAGTAAATGAGAATACTAAAGCCTACTACATGTGCCTTGCAAGAGCATTTATCAGCACTAGTTGGGATGGTAAACTGCCACCCATATTCCTTCACATCCAGGAAACCTAAGTAGCATAAAGAGAATGCAGGGGAAGAAATGCTTTGATAATATACAGTTACATCTAAATTTCAAACATGCAATATTTCATTTCAGTTTGTTGCCACCTCTTTAAAAGAATGGGCCTTTGAACAAGAGTCTACAAATAAAGCAAACAAAACTAGAGACTGTGAGATATTGAAAGTGTGAGAGGATCCAGAGAGAAATCATGACCAAGAAGCAGGAAGAGAAGTTGGTAGAAAAGAGTTCTCCTCTCATGCCACTTGTACATGATGTGGATTCCCAAAGGCAGGTTTGTAGTTATAAAGTTTTTTAAAAACAACATAGAGGTGATAAGTGCAAAAAAAAAAAAAAATCTTCTGTATTTTTCTTCTTATTACAAAAACAAACAAACAAAATGAGCACAGAAAAGTTATTTTTCATCACCATTGTAGATACAGCACTAAAAGTGCTTCTCATAAATTATGAAAAAAAGAAGTCTGTGGCACTTTGTGAAAATTTAGTGTGACATTACATCTAATGTAGTATATTCCAGTCCATAAGACTGCTTATTTTCTGCACAGGTATTTGAACAGAGGAGTTAGATTCCATCTATGTTGTATGCAAACTCTATACCAGGTGATTATTTCTCATGACACATCTTCTGTCAAGCTCTGTACCAAACTTTAGAACATTAATTTTAAGCCAACTCTCTTCATTTTATTTTTGTGAATCGCCCAATAATAGTACTGATAAGATCTGTTAGTGTAGCCCACGGGCATAATATCATAGAATATTTGGTGTCAGCTTTCACATGAGAAATACGTATGAAGTAGGAATTTCCCAAGGTCACAAAGGAGCTAGGCTGCTGACCCAAAAACTGCATAATATCACATTCTCCTGCACTGAAGCTGATTAGTTATCACAACATTGTGGAAATAATAGTTGCAAGAGTTTATAATATATTTTTGATACATTCAAATGGCATAATAAAAATATTTTCAATAGTCAGCACAAGATGTTCAACAGAGTTGATGAGAAAATAAAAGTAAATCACTTTTAATACAGGCTTATGAAAAAGATTCCTGTATAACTGAAAGCTTATGATATGCAGAAGTATTTATTTTATAAACATTTTGTTAAACTTTAACACTACTCCATATTGCTTAATCTGAGCCTAGGAAACCCTATACAAAATGCTCCGATGTTCTCAGCAACGTTGAAATTTTTAATTATCATATTGATAAGAAATAAATTATTCTGCACCTAGACTAGGGAATGAATTGTTTTGTCTTATAAATGAGTCAAGTGAATGAAGAAATCATATTTGATGACATAAAAACTCAGACTGCATTTATTTGATAAGGAAAATTCTTCCCTAAAGCAGAGTGAGCAGTGGTCTTCAGTCCATAATTACAGTCTCTGCCCACCCAGAGAGATCTTACTTGGTTTTCTGGTGCAATTTTAAAATACAAGGAAAAATGTAATTTAAGAAAATTGAACTAACTTGTTCTTTGATACAAGTGTGGTCTATGTTTGATTAAATGCAGTACCTGAACAATCAAAGTGATATATTTTTAAATGCTCCCCAAAAAACCTAAATAATGTTATGGAGCACAGATTGCAGGTGGATTACCTACATGGCTTTTAAATTTTCAGCACATATATTGGTAAAACCAGAGAGTAAAGTAAGCTGTTTCAACTTTCAGCTACCTAATACTGCATTGAAAAATTGTATTTTTGTTTAATATATATATCTTCTCCATTTGTCACTTTCTCCAATTTTTTTGTCCTAGATTGTCAGTCCCTCAGTCCAAGATTCCCTAATAGTTCTGGAAGCACAGATAACAGTCTTCCAAGATTCAAATAGAATACAAAATGACCTTCATTTTTTTGGTCCATCAGCTGCCAAAGCAGTAGCAGATTAGGCTCTGGACACAGCCCAAGAATAGAAAAACAAAACAAAACAAAACAAAACAAAACAAAACAAAACAAAACACATAAATTTGTGATTAATTGGGAATTTCAAATTAATGCATACTTTGCATAAAAAATAAAGTAATGTTGTCTCTATACACACAAGGTAATGATTGCTGCTTCTGCCTTTCCATATTCAGGAAGAAACTCTTCATCCTCTTTGTCATCATCTTCCTCATATATAGGATAGACTTTACTAACTTTCTGGTTGTTCAATACCCAGTTTATAACTCCTTCCTTCCTTGAAATGCACCTTGTTATAGCTTATCAGCAAAGCTCCTCTCTAACAATTTCTTTTTTTATCTCTGTCATGGTTCCATGGCTTTTCATTGTTATTCCACATCATGAAATCATGCAGTGCATGGGGAGTTAAAGTGTTAATGCTGCAGTCCCATGGATTGTCAATATACTTCATGTATTTTGGTCTCCTCATCTCAGAAAAGAAGAATTAATTAAAACTCCTGGAAGACTTCGTTTTACCATTTCCATTTTCCACTTGGAGGGAAAGATAAAACAGACTGGAAATCACGAGACTTCCCCTCTTTGCTCCCTGGCTGTTTACACCCACAGAATTAGAGTAAGGACTTTGGTTTCAGAAACTCTACTTTTCTCATTTTGTTTGGTTTATTAGCTTCAATTCCAATTATATTGTATCATATTATTATATTGTGTAATCTCACATTCTGTTACTATATTTAGTTTGTTTTTTTTTCTTCTTAGCTTGTTGCCTCCATTATCATTCATCCAAGCCCATCTCTCTACCTTTTCCCTTCCTACCCCCCCTCCTTTCCCAGGACATGGGTACATGGGTCCCTTCACCTCCTTATCACAGAACCTAGGCTTAACCAGGATGAACTGGAAAATCTTCAATGCTTTGCAGACTGTTAAAAAAAACCAGGCTGGGGAGCAAGTGGAATCTCAGAAGAGTGATCATTCACATGGCTGACTTTTAGCACTCTCCATGGGATGCTGTTGTTTGGATCAGCTAAGAGTCTCTCACATAAAACCCAGCCTAAGGTACTCATGTGCACCAAGGATCTTCCCAGCAGGCAGTGTGGATATGAGTGCACCAGTTTGCCTTGTGGTGAAAAAGATAAAAATGAAGAACCATTTCCTAACTCCCACCTGACTCTCCCCTGATGCAGACCCATGACATTTCCACAGGCCCTGTCACTGTCACCAAAGAGCAGCCCTGTGTTACACTCTTGAGCACACAGTTTCTTTTCATGCTATGGTAATACTGCCCTGTTTGGCTGCAATACAGCTTTCATATTATTTCATAATGTCATTAAAAACAAACAAACAAACAAAAAAACCCACAAAAAACAACAACAAGAAAAAACAGAAAAAAACCCATAACAATGAGATCTACTCTCCATTGGGTCCAGAAGTACAAGGACAACTGCTATGCAGTGTTCACAGTAAAACGGTGTTATTAAGCTTCATTGTAAGAATACAGGCCTAGCTTTTATTTTAAGTTACACTTTTTAATTTATTTTTTTTTCCTACTCAGCACCAATACTGCTACAATAAACTAAAGCCTACTGGTCATCTAGAATTCCCCCTGAAGTCATCAGAGAGGCACAGCACTCCAATGTGTACATTTTAGGGTACATACTATCAATAGGAAGAGAAAGAAATTTCAAAAAAATTTTGAGAAGAATTATATTTCAAGTTGCAACAAATGAGAAAATGACAATCATACAACAAAATTATCCAGAACTAATACCTTGAAAACCTAAGGATGTGTTCAAGCACTTAGCTTAAAACTTAATTTCCTAGTTCCATATCCATAAACTAAGCATTAACATCTGTCATGTCTTGCATTCTTGAAGAAAAAATTCTTAGATCTTACTCTGTTAACTTCAAAAGTTGACAGCAAAAGTTACTATGAAGAGTAAGAACAATATTTCATTTATGCTTAGAACTTTACATTATTTTTGTTACAGTTTACAAGCCCTGAAGACTTCAGTTCAGCTCCCTTGTCCATATACCCAAGAAAACTCTACAAATTTGGAGAAGATTTACTTCCCAGGCCTGTAGCCAAAGGCGGCCCAGTATTCAAATTTGAACAGGAAAGCAAAAACTTCTCCTTCACTCTCACTGGTAGAGATCTGAAAAAGAGTGAGTAAATCAACATTATCTTATACCTACAGAGGCAATTATGAAAATACAGGCTGAAAAGCATCACTAACCTAATATATTAAAAAAAAAAAAAAAAAGAGAGAATTCCTGATCAGAAAACATTTCATTCACTGATAACTAAAAAAAAATTGTTAAAGTTTAGCCGAAGTGCACTACCAACTACATCCAGGTAGTCTGATGTTCTAAGCATTCATCTTTTATTGAACTGTTTACATTCTGTATTAAAAACTATTGGAGGACCCATTCAGACAGCAAGTAGGACAAGATGGGTCATGACACGACACAAGAAATCCCACAAACAAAGAAAGCTAAAGGTAGCTCAGTATGAAGATGTCAATCTAGGAAAGAGCATACTGAGAGAAATAAAACAAATTACTTTGCTATATCAACAAAACTAGTTGGAAAGAGGATATTTTCCATTGAGAAATTTCTTTGGTAACTGAAAACATGTACAACAGCCATACAGGGAACAGCAGTACTAGTGTGCTGGGAACTACAGATCTGATTCTTCTAGGCCTGGAAATAAAGTTATTTTTGTCTATAGATTTAAACTGTGAACTTTGCCCTTGAAAGCTGGATAAGAACCAGGACTTGCTGAAGATGAAAGGGCTTGTTACTAAGGGAAAATTAACAGCAACATGGGGAAGAAAGAATCATCTGCTTCCCTGTGGTGCATGCTGCCCCAGTGCATGACCACTAAGTCTTCTCACATTTAGGCTGTTACTTTGCAAACACAACAAGTTAGAACATAAGATTCCTCTCCAGTGGATTTGAGGTTACAGATGGAAAATTCTGTATGGCTGTAACACAGCGCCTCTTCACACTGAAGATGTGACAGTTTGTTAAGCCAGACTGCACATTGCAGGCAAGGCTGTTATCACATTCCTCTTTCCATTATCTCTGTCTTTTCATGTTGAGTTTCTGAACAAAGAAAAGACAGAAAGGCATAGGAAAATCAAAGAAGCTGAAATACAATGGTAACACCAAGGAAGGTGACTATTTGGAGCACTTTGGAGAATACAAATCTATTTATTATTCACAATTTGAGAATTCTTTTGACACATTATATATTACAGGCAGGCACAAGAGAAATGGAAATTAAAGAGTAAAACCTTGCTTATGGATTAAGACATGTTTTAATTTTCAGTTACAAATATTTTAAGAAGTCATAACTAATTAAAACCCAAACAAAATAGACTGGAATGAGAGGCATTTCTAAATTGAGATCATGCAATTCGTTTATCTGGGACTACAGTGGTAGGCATTTCTTTTCCATTTCTTTACTGATAACTCCTGAAAGTGCCTTTCTGTTTTTTATTGTTTCAAAGAATCAAAACACCAGCAGGTAGCAGCACTGAAGAAGAAGGCACAAAGAACCTGTACACTATGAACTAACTTACCTACTGGGTCAATCTTAGAACCAATTTGTTTTAATCAAAAAAAGGTTGAAGATGTTCACAGATCTGAGGAAAAAAATCCCTTTTTACCATCGTATGTTGACTGTGTGATAACTGCTTCCTAGGATGGCACTGAACCTGTTTATAGAGACAGATGTTCTACGGATTGTGCTTGCGGTTATTATGCATAATGCTAATTTTGCATTATACTATTTGTCTTTTCCACATGATTCTCCTACAGTTACAGCTTCTCTTCTTTACAGGATGATATTTCATTGAAGGGCAATAAGAACATACACTATTATAGAACTTGAGAGAGCATGCCATATCTTTGATATAAATGAAGGAAATAATTTCATAGATGTTTCCCTTTTATGCTGGGTAGCAAAGAGTAGAATTCAACTTGACTTTTAATGCCACTTCAGATGTTCTAGACTGGCATGGTGTTAAGATCTTCCTAAATAACAATCACGTAAGGTAAAACTGATTCTTTTTTTACCAAGTTTTGATCTTTAAGATAGGAAAAACAGTAATTTGCATCACAGTCAGGGTGGTTGAATGCATTACAAACTTCGTCTTATTCAGATATTGTAGAGTTACCTAGATCTTACCCAAAAGCATTTCATTTCTGTGCATATTAAAATAACTTCTGACCACAACTTTACCGAACATATTAACAAAAAAGAACCTCCAAAGAGTCAGAATTAGAAAATCAGCCCACCTTTGTCTCAGTTCCATAACATTCCCCATGGCTGGGCAATTTTCCAAAAGCCAAATGTTTGAGAAAATTGGGCAGATGGGAAAAAATGAAACTGCTTTTTTTTTTTTTTTTTTGGGGTGGGGAGGGGAGGGAAATGAAACTGGTGTCCTGAAGAAATAAAAGAAAAGCAGAAAAAAAATCCTAAAAAAAAAGCAATCCTAAGAATTCTGTGCTGCCCTTCCTTGAAAGTAGGTGAACTTTGTCTTGCTTTGTCAAGAGAATGTACAAATCTTACTGGCAGTGTTGGGTGAATTTGTACAGTCTGCACACAAACTTACCGTCCAGGAAATTTACAAGACCCATTGGAGCATCCATTATAGACTGTATGTCTTGTGAAAAACATACCACCAGCAAAGCACTGCTTTATAGTGCATAAAATTCATAAGTGCCCTCTAGGTCCTCTGGGGACTCAATATTTTGCTAATTCCCTTAAAAGTGTGGTGTTCAAGGCCAGTTTGGTTTGGGATTTGGATAACCTGATTTAGTGGAAGGTATCCCTGCCCATGGTGGAGGAGATAGAAGGCCCCTTCCAACTCAAACGATTGGAGTTCTACAATTCTATAAATCAGCTCTGCTCAGATGAGACTCTTTCATCATAATGCCCAGGCAAATTTTAAATTGGACTTGAAGTAGCTGATATTTTTGATGAGGCAAAAACTCTAAATTTAAAGCACTACACAAAAATGATCAGGATTTCAAAATTATCTACTGTAATGTTGTAAAAATCAATGTCAGAAGAACACGTACAACAAACAACTCAGATAAGTAGTATTCAAACTGTAAGATAAAAGCACTTCCAAATTAAACAACAATTTCGTTGTTCAGGTTTTAATAGAAATTGCAACACTTCCCTTGACAGAATAAATTGTAAACAGCCCTGCTTTCATTAAAAAGCCATCATAAAGTACAATTCTCAAACAAAGAGGCTTGTTTCCTGGGTTTGCTTTCTAAAATTGGAGACTTCAGGGAATGATTACAACCTAATGCATTTTCTTTGTATAGCAAAGAAATTTTATTGCCCTTCTTCTTTCGTCTTGGTTACATGGGTATGGATACTGCATCATTTTGCTAGCTGTCTTCTTGCTCACGCTCTTTTTTTTTTATTTATTTTTTATTTTTATTTTTTTCTCTCTCTGAATTGTCGAAACGTAAAAAACTTCAGTCAGCATCAAAGAATGTACAATAGCATAAGGTAGTCAGTAGGGAAAAGTATCATATTCAGTCTTCTTTGTTTTTTTCCTTTAAAATGAAAATCATAAACACCATCAGAATCTAAAAGGTGATCCAATCAATTCTTAGGTTCAGCTAGACTGCATATTTGATATAGCTCTATATCCTCTTCTATGGGTTTTAGCTTCTGTATTTTGAGGGAGTGTATTCAAGAGCCATAGCTTTAAAACTACAGATTGTTAATGAATAAAGGTTCAAGCTTAGGCTCAAGAGATATAACTTTACCTGGTCATACAATCAATTGTATGCACTGACAGTTAAATATCTATTTCCTATGCTGAAACAATGGTATATTACTAATCTGAATCATACACATGTTGAGATTGAATATGCAGGTATGTAGGAACAAAATAGGAAATGTTATGTTTGTGTAACTCTTCTACATTTCAGTTAAAGTGTTTGGATGTGTTAAAATTCAAGGATCTAATTTGCTACTGTAGTCTTTTATCTTGTAGCTGTTCTGGTAACGGAGTAGAACAGAACATTCATGAAGTAATGCACTGTAGCTCAAGAGCAGTATTCTGTTGTTTAGGGTTGTGAAAGCAACAGAATATCTCCTGAGACTTTTGTGAAAGTAATCATTAGTCCTGAAAAAATAAAAAGAGAGGATGATCTGATCCAAAGAAGTCTGTAACAGAAATACAGCTTTGCATTCACAGGAAAAGCTATCACTGATCACCACTTGAAGGGAGTGTATAAACAGGAGGGGGAATTACTGTTCACATGGGTTGATAGTGATAGGACCAGGGGAGATGGTTTTAAACTAAGACAGGTTAGATATTGGAAGGAAGTTTTTCACTCAGAGGGTGGTGACACACTGGAACAGGTTGCCCAGAAATGTTGTGGATGTTCGATCCCTGGAGGCATTCAAGGCCAGACTGAATGGGGCTTTGACCAGCCCACAGCAGTGGGGGTTGAAACTAAATGATCTTTGAGGTCCTTTTCAACCCAGGCCATTCTATGATTCTATGATTTCAATATGACTGAGCTTTTGTTTCTCAGCATTTTGCAAAACACTGAAAACGCGCTTAAAGCAATTGCTGACAAATTTCTACACAAACCAAACCAAACCAAAACAAAAAAAACTCCTAAAATCCCAACCTCTATTGGACTACTAAATGCAGAAATAAAATAGTAAACTTGAAAAAACATAAAAAATACTTCTGCCCAGCATTTCTCAGCGGTTTCCTGGAATGCAAAACAATAGAAATTAAATTTCTGAATAGAGATAGGCAATATATATGACAAGTGTGAATAGAAAATAACTGGTTATTTTGAATTTACTGTATAAATTTCACTTGTATTGTACAAGTATTTTATTACAGAGAAAAGATTGCCCAAAATGGCAGTTCTTAAACAACAGACTAAAATGGTTATATTTTGAGTAAAACTGTACCAATTCTTTAGTTTCAAAGTTTTCTGGTGGTTTACCAAGTTGAATTTCTTGCTATGATTTAAGCTAAAATGTCTTTGCACTGAAGTATATACAAACTGGTAATATTTGGAGTTTCTGTTTGTCTAGTAGTTTTCTGTGAAACGTTGCAGGAAATGCATACTCACTTTTTATCTCCTTAGGTGAAATAAAACACAATTTTAATAATTTTCTAATATTGATAGCTTTATTTTTTTCTGTGCTAAGAACAGTTAAACACTGGAACAGATTCCTGAGGGAGAATATGCAGTCTCTCTTCCTGAAAAGTTTTAAAAACAGGTCAAAATATCTTTGAAGAATAGTTTAAACATCATGTATGTTTTATATGTACAGTGATGGAATTAATACTTCTCAGTCACTACAGATGTGCACTGTTCTGTAAGACCTCAGGAAGTATCCCATGGTATTATTGCAGAAATACAACTTCAGTAAAGCCAACAACCACATATTTCCACACACACGTATGAACAAAAGCACACAATGCACTCCCACACTAAAAAAACCCAGAGGAAAGCAACAGACAACCACTTTAAGTTTAATCTCATTTTCAAAAGAGTGCAAAATGGAAACAATTACGTAAATTGTATGGTTGATTTTTCTTTGGTTGGCTTATTTTGTTTTCTATTTATTTATTTATTTATTGAAAGGTTAGATGGTTCTTTGATGCAAGAAATGTTCAGAAACATTCAGCTAGATGACCCTCAAGGCACCTATTTGGTGCACCCACTGTGTACCTAGAACATATTGTATGTAGTTTTTAGCTGCACCTTATGAGGAAGGGCATTAAGAGGTAGACTACCATTCAGGACGCACTGAAAGACCTACTCTTGGTATCATATTCATAAATGCTAGCACAAATTCAACTTCTTATTCACCTTGAATTCTTAGTTCCTTCCTTAAGGAAGGTAATAACCTTGAAAGTAAAACCTTGAAAGTTGGTACTGCCTACCAAGAAACAGATAAAAATGTCAACACATTTTTAATTAATCCACTTTCTAAAACCATTTGTGAATGTATGAGTTACAAACGCTAAAATGAATAAAGGAAAAAGAATTTCTGATATTTCATGGTTTGCAGTATGTTGTAATGCCGTTGATATTAACCAGTTTGATGATGACATATTAATTTTTCCCTTTTGTCAATAAATGCATGGAAATTGTTCTGTTAAATGAGACATCCCAGACAAAACAGAGATCCATTTTGTACAGAACTGTGTGTTTGAGTTACCTTCATTGTCCCTTAGAGTAAAGTTGGGATTCAAAGAAAGCCCTTCACCAAGAGAAAAATGGAATCTGGCCCCATTTGCAGAGTTATCTTTGTCAGTTGCAGTGATGGTCTGAATTACCTGAAATAAAAATTAACAGTAAAAGTGCTGAAATTTGAACTTGACCCCAATGTTACCTGACCTTAGCAGAATGATCAAATTTTGCTTATTTTAATTTTCTACTTGACTGCTGCTAAATTCAACAGATGATATGACTGGGTCATTAACTTGATTTTTCTAGCATGAAATGTTCAAAAGCTAGATAAAAGCACCTAAAGCACCTATACTTTCCAACATTCAAATACAGTACAGGTGAAAATCCTGGTATGGAGATTTTCATCATCTATGTTGCTTCCTTCTTACCTTTAGAATTACACTTTTGCCTAAACTTTCATTTCTATAGAGTCTAAATTCAGGCTGAACCAGAATGGTCTATCCAGTGCACCATACTGCTTGACACCCTAACAATGAGATGTAATTTAGTATTAGAAATAGCAACCTTTTAAGGAAAAAGGCAAGCTCTCTTTAAAATTCTAGATAAGAATCAGTTTTAAAATTGTCAGATAACAGAAAATAGAAAACAGCCACTATTCCTGGGTACAGTTTGGTTTGCCCCAAAGGAACAGAATTAGATGTAGTAACTATGTACAGGAGAGGTATTTTTGAAAGGTAAGACCTTTACCTCCAAAAGCCCTGACAATTTTTAAAATTTACTTTCAACTAAACTGAGCTAAGCTTTGGGAATGTGTGACCAAGCAATATTTCTAACTCTGCTTTCATTTTTGTGCTGGGCCTGGAAGCTCAAGTGATAAAATAGAATTTAATAAAAATTGGTCCTGTGATATATCCGGTGAAGCCCACATAGAGTGCTGCACAGAGCTGATAGATATCCTGAGGGAAATGTAAAAGCGGGAGAGAGAAGGGCTCTTTTCATGAGAATTTTTCTGTTCAGTGTTCAGCTGCAGTCTGTCTGGACTGAACCTGAAGCATAAACAGTGTGGGCTCCAGAGGGTTGATCTATTTTAAAATAAAAAGACAGCACACAGTTCTCTAAATCCATTCACGTACAAGTAGCAAAACAAATACATTTTAAAGCCAACAGACTACAATAATTATTCTACTGAACATATATAAGATAGTATATTCTATAGACTATGCTTGTTTTAAACAATTAGCAGAACTACTGATAACTGCCCAGAATATTTTCTCATGGTATTTCTTAATTGATCTATAGAAGAATGAGTTCAAATTGAAATGTTGATAATCATGAAGTTTGCCCAAGTCATGACAATACAGGTGAAAACATTTAGTAAAAGCTACTTGTTCTGTTCTAAATTTTGAAAAGATGCACATAAAATTGAAATAAGTACTATGCAAAAGTAGACACATTTATCTATCTTATATACATATTTTAAGTTAATCTTGAAAAGTTATGAGCAAAGTAAGACAAAAACAGGAGTTGATGTAAGAATATTTTCAAGACAATCAGTTTCCATTATTACTCAAATACTAAAAATAGTCATATGCAATTCATATATAGCTGCAATAAACTCAGATTAAATCTTAAAAAAAAGTGAATTGTTAAATACTGCTCATAACTCATATGTGCTCTTTATCAGTGAAAGATATGTCACTTAGCTATGTACTTTCAGATTTTATTTGAAGGCCTACTAGATCAACTTTTGTCCCATTGTCCTCTCTAAAATGAAATGTTGCATGGTATTTTACAGAATCTGGCTTCAAGAATATGCCCTTTTGCAACAAAGATACTTTTGATCAAGACCTCACTAACAGAAGACTAAAAATAATGAATAAGATTCATTAAAACACAACATTCTGTGTACTTTCTTAGACACGGAAATTTGAGTATCCCCTGAATACACCAACATACGTAAAAAGTACAACATCACGTGATACAGAAACTATGCTTTTCCAAGTGGAAAATGGACACTGTATGTGTAATGGGACAGGTCAAAATAACATCAGAATGATTCTGAAAAGAAAAAGGGCCGTGTCCTTTCAGAACAGCTCATTTTCCAAAGAACAGATTTTGACAACAGTCTTCTAGAGGTGAAGAACAAAAACGTGCATCCATTTGACATCCAAATGTACTCCTGTCCCTTTTCTAATTAATAGGCCAATTAATTATTAGCCCACTAACAGATGTAAACATGCACCTCATCAGAACTGCTGATTAAAATAAAAATGTAGACAGAGAAATTCAACTTCTGTAAACCTCACTGACAGTACCGAAGACATTAAACCAAAACGTTATACCATTTTTTTTAAGTTGACCAGAAGAGAGAGAATTTTGGTAACTAAGGAGAACTAGTTGAAAAGGACTTATAGTAGGTATTTCCTGTTGAGATGTTTTTCAGAACTGAATCAATACACAAGAAAATATACATTAAATATACATAAGGCCAACTTACAGCAGAGGCATACCTTGCCAGCCATAATTCACTTCCTTTCACTATTAGAAATACCAGTGTCCACGACAAGGTAGCTCTTCTTGGCAGCACAATGTTTATACACACTGATTCTGAAAAAATGTGCGTGTGTGCACATGTGCATGTGCGTTACATACAGTAATAAATGGTGTCAGGGAAATGACATTTCATTACTACCATAACTTTTTTTATTCTTATTCTGAAAAACACCCAGAAATAATTTTTTGTTTGTTTGTTTTTGTCATTAACATGACAAGTAGACCTTGGAAGCGTTCATAAAACTGACAATAATTCACCCCTGTGCTTTCCATAACAAAGCATTTAAACTTTTTTAAAACCACTATTTGCTTTCATTGTCTTAAAATTAATAAAATGAGTCTGACCTGAAACAAAGGAAAATTTATAATAGTATCTCATGGAAAATTGTAAAATTTCATTCTCCTCTATCCGCTATATTTCACAATCATACAGAAAATGAGTGTATTTCTAGAACTCAGGGTTCTCCAACTCTGTATACCATCTGTGGTCAAATCACAACTGTTTTATTTACTTTAATATGTGAAATCTCTTAGGCTTCATCTGGAAGCTGTTGAAGATACAGAATTTACTTCCTCAGTAAGTGACCACTAAAGGAGAAAAACTATCACTTCATTGTGGAAAAAATCATCTTCTCAAAAACATTTTTGAAATGCTTTAGGGGGGTTCATTAATGTACATTTTCTTAAGTTTTATTATTATTGTTTTGGAAAGTAAATAAACTGAGCCATGGCAAGAAAAGGAAACAGGAGTCAGATTCTGTCTCTGATTTCTCTCTATAGATGCCTCCTCTGAAAATAAATAAGTAAATGCAAAAAGACTGCCAATGACAAGCAATCAGTATATTTTGTACATAATAAATTCAAAATAGATGTGCTAGGACAAATGCCTTCAATGGCTAGGCAGCTTATCTCCTTATCGCTGAGGAAAGAAACAAGGTCTCATACAGGATGGGGCAGGGCTGCAGCCCAACTTCAAGAGTCAGTCAAGTAGCTGTACTTGGTAGCATCTGACAGAATTAGTTTTTTAGTGATATTTTGTACTACTCATTCTTACCAAATGAAGGATAGTTCAGAATAAATGCTGTCTTTATAGCAGCTCAAAACTATTCACTTGGACACATTTTCTAGCACTGGGAATGTTGTTTTATTCTGCAATCTTTGCTTATTTGTTATTCTTTAATGTTCGTTGTTCATTGACATTTCTTTTCCTTAAAACAGACAGCAAAATCTTTTGAGTAAGGGCAAGGTACTTTTGTGTCTTTTTCTTGTTGTTGTTTTCATGTTTTTATTTTGTTTTATTTAATTTTTACAGCCCGAGGATGTTGCAATGTTTTCTGAAACCTAGTTGTATTCTGCATATAAAAGTCAGAGTATGTCACATATGGGCATGATCTAAGCTCATAGTTACAACCTACAAGCTGTGTAATAATGCATAACTGGCATAAAGATCTGTGTAACAACTCAGTCTATGCAAAACAAGGCACTTCTGGTAAAAAATAAAATCTTAGTAAAGTTGTCAAATCATGGACCACAGTGACATCCATCAACCATGGAGCAGTAGCTGGAAAGCAATTGTTTCTTAGTCTGAGTTGCCACCTTCCCTCTCCTCATAGTTGTGGAAGAGCTTGTCAGCATGTTTTGCATAAAGACACTTCACAAACAGGTTCACCCTCACTGTAACTTTCCATCAGAACACTTCTGAGCAACCAAACATGCAAAAAGTGAGGACAGCAGTCAGATTAGTCAGTCATTCCACTGAGTTATATTTGAAACCTTTCCCCCACATGGCACTCAGTGAGAGCTGTTAAATCTGCTTCATCAATTTGTTATGGGATAGTGGTTTTTCGAATTCCATCCGACAAGATTAAGGTTTTTGCATTGTATTTTCTTGAAATAACAAGAAAAGTACCTTGAATGAATTCCCAATCTTCTGCCTTTATCTTAATACAGTTAAAATACAGACTAATATGTTTAAAAAGTTGGGTCAAATGTGAAACATGAAAATGAAAGCAGAAAGAAATATGGTGTGTGACCAAAGTTAATTTTTAACACATGTAGCATCAATAAATAAAGTAATTCTTCTTTCTCACTGAAGAAAAGATAACTGTGAGTTACCTGACCAGGCTTTGCATTCTCACAGACAACTACATCATACTCTCTGGCAAGCTCCGGAGGGTTGTCGTTGACATCCAGGATTCTAATGCCTACTGGAACATGGCTCACTAGCCCAGGATTGTCTGAAAAATACACAAAGGGTATTTATATACATCTTCAATATTCACATAATTCATTATGTAATATATAGAATTTTCAATATTACGTAGCAATATATTCAATATTATACAATATTGAATACTATATAGATATTATTTTACAAATACAATTCAAATTATATTATTTATTCAATATTCAGTGACATCCTCAATTAAAACATGATTTCTTAACACAGTAACCGGATGTGAACTGGATACAGTTGCAAAACTTTAGGTAGCAAGATAATAAAAGATGCCTCTTGCTGAGTTTCATTATCTTTTTAAAAAAAAAAAAAAAGTAGAAAGAATAGTACAAGTTTTACATTATGGTTATGTCATACCAATAAAAACACAAGACACTCTGAAAATGAAGTAGGAGAAGGCTTTTCGTGCTATTGCATGCTGTCAAACTCTATGCAAGAATTGATCAACTACTTTTCAATTAACATCAAAGCGTCATCACATTAAGACCTCTTATATTATTCTCAGCCCCTCAATGAGTTCAGGAACTATGAAGGCATGTCTGAAAGTACTGCCTATTTTATGATGTTGGTCCATGATATCAGAAGCAGATATTGGTGATATGGTAGCAGAGGCAGAACCTTCTCACCAATATTCCATTACATTTTGTTGCCAAGTGACAGATAGTAGCAGAGCATCAGTCTGACAAAATAACATCAGACATGGAAGTATGGATGAAGCAAAAATGTGTCACTAAATTTCTCCATGCAGAAATAACTGCACCCACTGATATTCATTGATACTTGCTGAATGTTTCTGTAGACCAAACAGTGCACGTGAGTACAGTGAGGCAGTGGTTTTCAGCAACATGAAAGAGATGACACATTCCAGATGTCCATGCACAGGCATCACACCACAAAATGAAGAGTGTTTCCATCAGCTCATCCATGCAAATCAGTGGATTACAACCAGGGAATTGTGTATGGAGCTGAACACTGGTTTCAACGTATTGGAGATGATGATGATAACATTAGGATAACACGATATCTGTGTCAAGTGGTCCCATGAATGCTCACACGGGAACAATAACAACACCATAAGCAAGTTTGTCAGGATTTACTGAACCAATAAAAAGCTAAAGGTGACAGTCTGCTGAATGATATAATTACCAGTGATGAGACATGATGTCACCACTACAAGCCAGAGTCAAAATGACTGCATGGAGTGGTGACGTGAAATCCCCGTCAAAAAGTTCAGGTTGCTGTCCTCAGCATGTAAAGTGATGTGCGCTGTTTTTTAGATAGGAAAGGGGTGATCCTTCTGGATTTCCTGGAAAGTGGACAAACCATCAACTCTGATCACTATATAACAACACTGTCTAACCTGAAGGCTCAAACTTCCAGAGTCAGGCCAAGAGGAAAACAACTTTTCTCTTGATAACACCAGGTCCCATAACAGTGTGAAGACCACGGAATACAATGCCAGTCTTGGTTGGATTGTCCTACAACAATGTGGACATAGCAGCTGTGAAACAGTTGGTCACCCCTGCTAGTGCAGATTTTTATGACTGTGGCAAGCAAACTCTTGTTTATCACTGGTGAAAATGCAGAGCTAATGATGGTGACCGTGTTGAACAATAATGGTTTGTAGCTGAGAATTTACTCTATCAAATCGTGCTATTGTGGTCTTTGTAGTAGTTGTAGTCTCCATGGAAATAAGCAGAAGGCATTACTTTCATAGTAACATATGCAAAATTCAGAAATAATATAGAAATAGAAGCGTATAGGTATACATAAACTATTCCCAAAGCCGATTCAAACTTCCTCATTAGTTATCACGTTGTTACACATAGAAGACAATAAGTCTTGTATTTTCTGTGAAAATCCAGCATCAGTGACACATTAGTTGGAAAATAATTAAATAATGTTGTCTTAGTATATGATCTATAATTCAAAAAGAGATCATTTGCAAGAACCAGAATTAATATTTTTTTTTTTCCAGTGAAAAAACACTTTCTGTGTTAAGGTGGGAAAAAATACAAGCCTTGATCCGTCATTCTTTTGTTCTTACTACTATGTGTTGAGACATTTATATTTGGTTAAAAGAATTATATATTGAGAATATTTCAAAATTAGTAGCAATATATCTTCCAAAGCCTGTGTAAGTATCCACCTTTTAGATAACAAACTTCATTTTGCTTTTCACCAATTAAACTATCATCAGAAGACAGTGAAGTCAATCATTCACACAAAACAAGGTAGAAAAATGGTGTATTACAGATTTATTTTTTTAATGTGCATGTTTTAATGTACATGTTCATGTGAAAGAAAAAGAAGCAGTAACATTAAGGGTCCAAAGTTCACCTGTCCTGGTTATTTCTATCTATATTTACCCACATTACGCTTCCATCCTAAAAAAGAGAGTAATTTGTAAAATGGCTCAGATTTTTCATGCCCTTGAGTGCATTTGCTCAGAATTCTAAAAACCCTTCATTAGTTTGGACATGTTTAGATTCAAAACCACCAGAATATTTGAGAACACTGGAGATTATTTTGACAAAGTGAGAGATATATCCTTGAATGTTTTCATCTGGGATATTAGTCACAGAGCCTGGGGTTTGAAAGTTCTTTTCAGATTTTTCATATTCTCTTCTTGATTAATATGACTGTTTGCATGATGATTTTCATTCACTTTTGGAAATTAGTCATCCATCTCCACAAAAAGGGAATAGGAGGGAAATCAAAATAATAAACAGAAAAAGAAGACTTAATTTAGTTAAGATAGGAACCTCATTGTCATTCCCAATTAACATTAGTATTAAAAACTATAAGAATACATTCAGAAGAGTTATAAACTCTCAAATTCTATTTTCTTGCTGTGAATGTTCAGTTACAAAATTAAGAATAAGTTTAAAATATGGTACTTAAGTAGTCTAGTAGTCTAGAGGAGTGTTTGAATGCTGTGAATATACAAAGGGAAAGTGAAGAACTACTGGTTGTTTGCTATGCAGTTGGATGAGAGAAACCATCCATCTCAAATTATAAAAGAAAAAAAAGCAACCTTCGATCCAGGACTCCCTTTGAACTTAGAGAATTAAATGAAAAGATGTTTGGTCCTTCCTCGGAGGTAGGCTTTAAGATTGTGTGGAACAGCACAGTACAAAGCAATAAAGATTGAGTACTTGTTAATGCTCAGTAACATATAGTTTAGAGAATAGTTTAGGTAGCTTCTTCTGTCAATGCTAACAGACAAACAAATTACAAAAAATTCTATAATCACAATTACAGGATATGATATTGAATAATAGATAATCTAATCTGTAGATTATCAAAATATTCTCGTTCTTGAGCCTGGGATGCTCATAGTCTGAAGTATAGAATGATATGATCAAAAAATCATTAAGGTTGGAAAAAAACTCTAGAATTGCCTAGTCTGACCATTAACCCCTTATCGCCATGTCCAGCAAACCATGTCCCCAAACACCTCACCTGTCCTCTTCTTGAAAACCTCCAGGGATTGTGACTCCACCACCTTCCTGAGCTGTTTTTTCCAATGCGTTACCACTTTCCAAGAATAAACTTTCACTAATACCCAACCTGAATCTCCCCTGGTGCAACTTAATGCCATTCCCTCTCATCCTGTACCTGTTAACTAGGATAAGATGCTGATCTCCACCTTGCTACAATCACCTTTCAGGTAGCTGTAGAGAGCTATAAGATCTTTCCTGTGACTCCTCTTCTCCAGAATAAATAATTTCAGGCATATGAACTAGAAAGAGTTATAAATTACAGCAAAGATATGAATTAGGCAAAGGAAGAGCACACAAAAGAATAGTACATAGATCAAAGGCAGATATTATAGTAAAGGCTTAAGGAAGAAAAATACATTTAGGAGTGGTTTCATAAGATTCAGAGAAAGAAATGAAGATTTTAATATTAGAGAAAGCCTGAAGAATTTGCCAGAAGGCAAAAGGATTTGTGACAACTAGATAATCATAGAATCTTAGCTGAAAGGGACCTCTGCAGGTCATTGGTCTAGTCCTCAGTTCAAAGCAGCACCATCCTCAAAGCTAGAAGAGGAGATAATAGATCTAATAATAAGGAGGAAAGAAATCAGGAAGACCTCAGGGCAAAAGGTAACAGAAACAGAGACGTGTTCTGTTGATCTGGCATGTTTGGAATATTTACTGAGGAAAGAAAATCAAATGTTTTAGTCCAAAGTGTCCTGTCTGGCAACAGATAGGTAAATTCTTTTGTTTAAGTACAGTACATCAGAACTCTTTCCCAATCTTTAACTGTGCTCTCCTGTACACCTGTCACTACTTTCCAATGCGTCTTCCTCCAGTCTGTTGAATTGCATTACTTTCACTGATATTTCACAGAGATTCAGAGAGCTGTTTGTTTTTTTTGTTTGTTTGTTTGTTTTGTCTTACTTGTCTTATCCTTCTGGAAGCAGTTACCTTACAGGATCCCTGACCTTTGCAGGCAAATTTCCATACTAACAGCCCACTTATTACAAAATGCTAATACAGAAAAGTATTAACACCACTTTCCACAATGGTCTTGAAGTTCGTCAGATTGTGCATACTACATCAACGTGTACACGAGATGATAACATGGCTTATAAGGCAGTGAGAGAATAAGAACAAATTAACAAGGTCCTTATAAGCAGGTTGCATTTTGGTTTGTATTATTACAAAATATTTACTTTATTACAAAACAAACATAAATTACAGTCTTTTGCAGGTGTGCAGCTCACCTGCTATCCCCAAAACATCTGATAAATGATCCCTTTTTTATTAATTAGTCAAATGTATTGCAGTAGTTTGGCAGATTTCCAGTTTTGAGATAATCAGTGCCAACATATATTTCAGGCATGTGCATTATAAAACAACCAAATACATTCTGTACTCTATTAGCATTATGCCTCAAGAGTAGATTTTTCAACGTGAATGCTCCCTGTTTTAAGGGATAACTGAAGCAGAAACATTGTTCTGATTCACCTATGTTAGGGGCTTGTTTTCTTATGCTTGAGATTTTTCCCAGAATAAAATGTTTTTCTGCCAGGATATTAAAAAACTCATACAGTGATCAGTTTCATTGAGTATCAGTGCTTCAGCCAGGGAGTTCTCTCTAAAGCTCTAGAATTCCTTATCAGCAGCCAATATGGAAGCCTAAATCTTCTCCCCAATTTATTTGTGTGGGAAAACTAAAAATCCCATTCGAGAAGAAAGCTGTTTTTTAATATAGCTTCTGTTGTCTCAGATTACTTTTTCACATTAACAAAATTCCCATGAGCTTTATGAAGATAAATTCAACCTGAGTGACATTAACAGTTCTGATGTCAATAATCTTGTGTTATTATTTATTTATTTGTTTTGTTTGTGTGTGTGAAGTTTCAATGGTATAGTTTTGCACTTATTATGAAAGTTGAGTGAACAATTTAACACAGAATAAGCGTGAACTATTTTTACAGAGTAAAGAACTTGGTGAAAAAAATATTTTTATGCCTTTTCATGATCTAGCACATAAATCTTCACCTAATTTAGTTTTATGATGAATGTTCATGCTTTATCAAGACATCATTGACAGCTTTCCAAGACCTATGACGCAAACCAATATTTGGAAAGTTCAACTAGCTATCTTTTCTTGTACTTTTCAAAGAGAAGTAGAAGGTGCAAATCTCACCTACAAGTACTGATTAGTTTTGACAGAATATAGATGTAGGATGGATGAAATATATTAAGCAGAATTAAAATAATAAAAGAATGCTTTATATATAAGTGAGAGGAATATTAAAAAAAATATGAGTTTAATTCAGAGTGGTGACAGTAGTAGAAGTATTAAAAAAAGCAATAACAAAAAAAAATAATAACAGCACTGCAGCAGACTTAAACATTCAGTGTTCTCAATCTGGCTACTCCCTCTGCCTTAAAGCAAGCAAAATTCTGTATCTCATTGACAATACTAGTGCTTACCTCCTGAGTAGATCAGGGCACCACAAACTGCACTGGTTCTGTGGCCAGTAGTGGGTCCATTTTGGGATTCTGGTACTGCTTTGCAAAGCCCTGAAGGGGAAAATGCCAGATGATCCCAAATACTATCTCTTCTTCAGAGACCCCCTTAGTAACTACCATCACCAGTAGTTACTAATAATGATAACAAAAAATCACAAAATCATTTACCATCATTTATCATAGCCCAGGGAAGCAGCTGAATGAACTGTTGTAAATGCAAACCCAAGTGGAACAACAAGGGAGGTTAGAAAGAGCCATAGCCTATATCACCTTCAGATGATGTTGTACAAATATCTTAGTTATACCTTTCCCCAAAGAAGCAAAGGAAAATAAAATACATCTTGCCTATGATGCAATGACTAAACAAAGATCAACAGGAAAATAAGCATTGAACCTGGTATTTGAGGAATCACTTGTTGAGTAGGATGGAGAACTAGCTGCCTCGAGACAATTGCTTTTATAAAGAGTTTTGTGCCAACTTTACTTATTGTATAAGAATGCAATGGCAGATTCTGCTTCAAACAGGATTATTATAATTTCATGGTCCATTGGTAGGCAGCTTACCAAGGCTGGAAGTAAACTGGGTCACTGGAGAATGTGGGCAGAGTGCTGGAATAGTGTCTAGATCTCACCATTAAAAAGATGATAGATAGTTCGTTACTACTTCATCAGCAAAATAGTCTTAGAACATAGATCTTGTATTTTTAAAAATCTACTTTAACCTGATCTTTATCTAGGGGAAAATCTTTGGCAGATTCTCTTTCTTAGAAAATTAAAAAAAGAAAGTAATTGTTATCAGTATCAAAACTCCTTCTGTAACTGAACTTGCTGGCAGAATGGAAGTAAATTAAAAAATGAAGAATGAGTGTGATATTTTTTCTTGAGTTATGGGAATTTGTGGGAAGTGCTAGCCTTAAAGTAGCACTGTAAGGTCTGGCTCTGTAACGTATCTATAATCACAAATGCAGCAAAAGAATGCATAAGAAAAAATTGGCTCTACTGATGTCAAACTAAATGTGTTCTTTTCATTATTTATATATACTTCATTTTGCCAAAAATAAAAAAATAAAAAAAAAGTTGTCAAGAAAAAAGTATGGACCAGAATTCACTCTTAAAAAATCTATATTAATTTTAAGGAAAAAATCATTTTGAGGAAACCCTAAGACAAAGCCAGCAGCAAACTCACTTGTATTAAACAGAATCATCTTGCTGTCCACCAGATACAAAAGGTTAGGAGATAACGGCACTTTGCTCTGATTTATATTACTTTCTGTTAGATCCTGAAAAGATTTCAATTTATTTTTATTATCATTATCATATGTTTTTTTACACAAAAGTATTAAAACTATTCTTGGTTATGGGAAAATGGTAAAATGAGAAAATAAAATGTCACCAATTCTTGCTCTTTTCTAGTTCTTTCAGTGCTATGTGCCAGGAAGATATTACTCCATAGACTTAGTTCCTTCAGGCAATACATATGTTGTTTTCATGTGTTTCAAAACAGACAGAAGAAAAAATTTGTGATTTTTTTTTTTAATTTTTATTTTTTTCATCTTTTGGTTTTACTTGTTGTAATATAAATTGATGCGCTTTTAAATAGCATTAACAGATTAATTCTGTTTGTTTTACTCCTTCACTCCATCTTCCATTCTCATTCCCTATACGACTGTTAACATCATGTGAATGCAAGATCTACTAGCTGTTTTTCTCTTTGTCTACTAAGAAGATATTGGACATGCTTAGCTTAGTTGTTAGAATTAATACCAAAAAGGACCTTCTTTATGCAGCCTATCTTACAGTATTTCCAAGTATAAATTTGTACTGAAAGATATTCTTGATTTCTTTCTCAAACCAAGCAATTTTATAATTCTTTCAACTGTCACTGTTTGTTCCCATAGCTATTAGCGCTTCTTCTTGGGTACGAAGGCTTCAAAAATATTACTATTTGTTCTTGTTTGCATCACATGCTGCTGGGAAGAGCCAAAAGGGAAAAGACAAGGACCTCATGACTTGCCAACAGTTTTATCTTTCCCTCTGAACGGAAAACAAAACAAACAAACAAACAAAAAAAAACCCACAGAGTTACTCAAAGTCCTCTGGGGTACATAGTTCTTCTTTTCTGAGAACTTGGAACCTGGAAATTCGGAAGTCCATGGAACTGGAGCATTAACTCTTTAACTCCCAGTGTCTTACATGATGTCATGACGTGGAATAATGATAACAAAAAATCACAAAACCACAACATGGGCCCAGAACTGTATCCAGCACTATAGATATAATTTTAACAGTGTTGAGCAGAGTGGAAGGATTACCTCTCTTGACCTGCTGGTAGCACACTTACACATGCAGAACAGGATGCTGTTTGCTACCTTTGCCTCAAGAGAGCACTGCTGAATCATGTTCAACTTGATGTCTGCCAGGATGCTCAGTGGGGTCCTTTTCTGAAAAACTGCTCTCCAAAGAGATTGCCCTCCATATGCACTAGTGCATAGGGTTACTCCACTTGAAGTGCTGGATTCTACGTTTCCTTTTATTGAAATTCATAAAGTTCCTGTTCATTCTTTTCTCCAGACTGTTGAGATCCTTCTGGATTGCAGCACAACACTCCATCATATCAGCCATTACTCCAGTTTTGTGTCATTTGTGCACTTGCTGAATGCACTCTGTCCCATAAATCAGGTCATTAATGAAGAGATTAAACAGTACTGCATCCATTATTGGCCCCTGTGGTACTCCACTAATGACTGGCCTCTGGCTGCACTTCAGGCTGCTCAGCATAAGCCTTTCAGCTCTCCATTTCATACAGTTTTCAGTAAAATTCACTGCTCATTTATCTAAGACATACTTCTGTATGTCTTGTTCTTGTGTGAATTTATCTCAATCTTCCTTAATTTTTAGTGTGTGTGTGTGTGTGTGTAACTTGGTAATCTCACTTAATCACCGGTTCCTCATTTTGTGTGTGCTATCATTACAATAACTTCTAGCTGACACATCACAAACTACTCCTTAAAATAGCTTAACCTTAGCTCAATTCCGCTGTCAAAGGAACAACCATTCACTAAGGTGATACTTCTTTTCTCTAATTTAGTCTTTCATCAGTTATAAAATTATGTTCTCTTACTCTGTATTTTCCTATTTCTATTACTCTTGTCAAACACTTGATCAAAAGTCTTTAATTGAGCCAAGTAAATTCCATCCCCTCTTTCTTTCAAATACTATTTTATAAACTTTTTCAAAGAATTCTAAGCTAATGAAACATGGCTAATTTTAATTGGAACCATATTTTTAAATGCTACTACCAACAACTTTTAGCCCTTTTCCCTCACTACAAACTCAGTCAGTAGAAACTTCAGTATAAAATACTGTATTGTTTTAACATCTTTCTTGTCCCCTAATGCCATAAAGAGATTTCAGAAAGTACTTGTACTGAAAGAATCAAAGAAACAACATTGATCATGTGCTTTGAACACCAGAATCCCAGTTTTCATTTACCACATGCTGCTGTGGAAGAGTAATGCATGTCAAAGTTGATAAAAGGCTGTCCCATTTCACTAGCTGTGAACTCTGCTGTGCTTTAGACAGCATCTATGCAAGCAGAAAATTCACCATTCATTACACTAACATTACTTTCACAGAGGAGAGTAGTAGAAGTTCCACCAATTTCACAGAGGCCATTTGAACAATGCATTTGAGTGCATAGAGTGCATTTGACTCAGTAAGTCCTACAGAGAAAGCAAAACTCTTCTTAAGAGTTCAGAAACAAACTAAGAAACATGTGGATATCACAGACTTGAGGCTAGAAATACAGTCTTGATGCTACATTTCCTTCACGTAAAATAAGCACAGCTACACGCAGATTATCCATAAGGATTGTCAGTGAAGTTTGGTGTTAAATAAAGAAGAAAACACTTCAAGAAACTAACTATAACAGTAACGTTATTTCAACAGAGCAACTCTCTTTTTGAGGCAGAACAATCTTTCTGGGCTTTCCAGATTCTACAGTGTTCTTGATTAAGTAAATTGCTTCAGAAAGCTATAAATGCCTTCCACTACATCAGACAAACTCAAAGATTGCCTCTCTGACAGCCAAAGTACATTTTGGTCACAGTGCTACGTCTATTTTTCAACCCCAGTCTTAGTTCTGACATGCTTTGTGACGGGAACTGAAAATGAATGTCATAAAAGAATGTAGATACGTAATAGGTAGCACTTACAATTTTGGGCCTTCATGCTGTATGCACAAAATATGTTCCTCCTTCAATCATATATCCAATTACTGATTTCACAATGGAGTTGGAAGGTTGTGTCAGTGTTATAATTTTCAAGTAACTTTACATAAGAACATGGCAACATGGCAAAGAAGTAGGATAAAGAAAGTTTATATCCCACTTAGGCTGCCTTTTAGTCTGTCTGCTATCCTTTTCTTCCACTCTGTTCTCTCATATTTTTCACAACTGAATTGCTATCCAAAATGACAGTACAGATTTACTCATCTTCCCAATCCTCACTTTAACACTACGAAAGGCAACGAAAGGGAAAGACTTGTGTTTTCCCATAGCAAGTAGCACCATGAATGGAGAATTCTAAGCAGGCTTCCTTATGAAAAAAGTAAAAAAAATAAAAAAAATAAAAAAAAAATCACAAGTTCTTTAATCCTCATTATCCATTCAGTTATCTTTTAGATATAATTTTCCTCAGCATAATAAGTCCAATATCACTCACTAAACTATGTGAAATAAATAATATAAAAAATACATTTCAGTATAATGCTATTGAATTTTATTCCTGCAAAACAATATTTGGATGGTTTCCCAAAAAGACTAGTGACTTCTCCTTTTTTTCTGCATGTTGCAATGTGGCTTTTAAGTCTTATTTAAAACAAACAATTACTATGCACCTTCTTATGACTAAGCCTAAACTATGTTTAATTTCATGCTGCACTGAAATAACAAATATATTGTTAAGCACACAGTGGTAACCATTTGTGAAGGGCTAATCTTAAAACTCTAGATTGTTTTGTTTAATATAGAAATGTATTTAGTTGAAAATGTCAACTTAGTTGCAACACAGGTTAATAAACAAAAACAATTTGTTGTCCTTATAAAATATGCATGCGTTATTAATTCTGCAGCATATGCTAGCAGTATAGTAGCAGAACAGATTCCATTTAAACCTGCACATGAAAGAGAGATGAAAGCAGAGGGGACTCACTTATGTTGGTGACACTTGTTAAAGGCAAAGAAATGTAGATAGTCATCTGGCAATGATGGAATACACCAAAGAAAACAAAAAAAAAAAGGGAAAGAATATAAACAGATGTTCATAGTTTTGATCAAAATCACTTTCCATTGAAAAATGGTATCACTAAGAGTACTCAGAAAGTCTGGATTTACTGATACCACGTGGGATTTTTTTTTTTTCATTTGGTTGGTTTGGTTTTTTCCTCTGAAACTTTGACTGTGTCAAAGTAAGTACCCTGAAATGGAAAGGTTAATCTTTATTTCTTTAAACTGTCTCTGCCTGATGTAAAAATATTCATCTGGGATATTTATTTAGACATTTCTGACAATTTCAATAATTTTTTGAGGCACTGGAAATTCATCACACTTTGAGGTTTTTTAAATGTAGTGGGAAGTATTTTTTGTCTCTGCCTGTTAAAAGGCCAGATAAGCACAATGACAATGAGCAACTACTAGATAGCTGTCAGAAATAAATTAATATTGGCATATTTGACAAACATAAACAGTAGTTACAAGAAGAAAGGATTGATTTCTGTGACAGCACTATACACTGGTGTCTTCTGAGATACATAAAAGTAAGATACACAGATAGGGCAAGCTATTTATTTTAGGCTTTTCAAGGCCTGCACTATTCCTGGGTAATAAAGTCCTTCTATCACACGCAGAAAAACATGGCAAACTTCCATAGGTGGACTCACACAGGCTTGAGGGGTTTTGTTCAGTTGTTCTGTGAAATTAAGGAAGTTACACAGATGCAAAAAGTTCTCCATTATTGTTATCAGTTAAAAAAGTAGCTTTGTTAAAAAAGAACCTAACACTTCAAGATAGTGTTCCTTAAAAGTAAAATATTAATATTTTCCTTTCTTTTTTTTAATACTCTGTGCCACGCATATTATTTACCTATCTCAGAAGCAGCCACCGTGATGTTGTACCAAGATGTTTCCTCTCTGTCAAAGATCTTGGCAGTTTTAATGGTTCCAGTATTAGCATCAATGGTGAAATATCTATCTTCTTCAGTGTTATGATCAATGAAATATCTAAGGAGAAATAAAATAGTAAATATATACTCATTGTAAAAAGTATGATCCAAGGTAATAGAAAGCTACATAAGAATATTTCTTTCAGTCTTTCAAAGACCATGGAGATTCTTAGAAAACATCCTAAGAAAAATTCTGTATTATGGAGATGCCTGTAGTATCATTGTCTTTCTCTTCTTTCATAATACTATTTGATCTTTTGATATATAATAAGATTTCCACTATGAGTCACAAATACATAAATTGATAACAGATGATATTTTAGACAGCAGTGCACATTTCTGTCAAAAGACACTAAACACATTTACTTCGATTATAACATATGATGGAAAGGCAGATAAGAAAGTAGGAAAAATATTACTCTGCTTAAACAGCCTGTTCAGTCCCAGTATCAGTTTTGAAGCATGTCTTTTTGACATAAGGCATTTTAAACATGAATATTACTAGAAGCATAAACAGCTGATTCCCAGAGCTGCTGTTGACATTGGTCTAGAAGCCTAGAAGCAGGCCTCTGTAGCTTCCTTGGCTTCTGGGTACTTTGCCTAACAGAGAAAGTAAAAACCTTTAAGTGGGTAATGGAAGCAGATGGGAACACAAAAGAAGAGATTGACATTTTTTTCACGAAGCCTAAATCGCTTACAATAGCTTTTAACAAATGAACCAATTCCACACTCCTGTTAAATCTTCTCTTTTAGACCAGATGAAAAAATAAGGAACAAGACAGAGATTTTACATACCATAATTGTTTTTCTTGATAATTTGTCAGTCCTGCTTTCATTCTGAGATATTTTTAATACATGGAAGCTACATATAGATTAAAATGATTTATTTGACCCATCCAACTGCTCTTATTTCTACATCACCAATAGTAATTGCCAGCTAATAAAAAGAGTTGTGTACATAAAGGCTGCAAAGCTCAAAAAATTAAAAATAACTTCCTCTCATAATGTACTTATTTAGACTATTTACTGAAATGGAAAACAAACAAGCAAGTAAACATTTGGATGGATGATTCAACAAAACAAGATATGTATTGTTAAAAAGCAAAGGAAATAAAGCACTGAAGGAGGAGGCAGCAATTTGAATGAATCACCTTAACTGTTCAAAGGACAGCAAAGAGTGGAAAAGTCAGCTAGGATGTGATGACTTAGGTTAGATTTTCCCTGTTAGAGAGAAACTGAACCCATCTCTTCTAGCTTCAAGAAATATTTTACATATGCTTACAGTAGGTTGGTTTGGGTTGAGGCATTCAGGTTTTGTCTTTCCACATTTCCTGTATTTTCAAGAATTAAAAATATAAAGACCAGGCACTGGAAATCAGATCAGATCAAATCAGGCTAGAAAATCTTTCCTTTTGGCCTCATTGCATCATTCCTCTCACCATCCTGAGGACTGAAAGATCCCCATAAGATCACGGGAGTTGTTTGAGCAACAGGAGACCGTTATGTTCCTCTGGAAGAAAAATTTAACTTACTATCTCCTATCTAAATCAACTCAGAACCCATGACACATCAACTACCAACACTTGGGAACACCTCATTATAAAATATTTCAAAAGTACTCAGTGATGAGACTTAAGATGCAGAAGATAGCAGCGGAAGTTTCTTCAAGCAGAAAAAAAGAGATTCAAAATGTCTCCATATTAGAAGTAAACTGGCAAGATCTTGAATATGTAGGAGATGGGGGAATTACTTTTGAAAAATTCAAGTCAGGAAGTACACTTCCAGAGAACATTAGTTAATCAGTGTGTCCCAAGTTGGATGGAAAAAAAAAATCAAAGCAAGCAACATAGCTAGAAAAGAATAATAGTAATAAAATGATGAATTACTAATTGCTGAACCACAGAGCTTATTGCAGACACACTTTAGAAAGTTGATATGTTTAGTAAACTCAAGAGACAAATTAAAAATAAATTATTGACAGTCACTGATCATGCCAAACTAAATGTTACAGATATCCAAGCAAATCTCTGTTGCTTTCAAGGAATATTGAAATTTACTGTAGACAAGTTGCAAAACAAACAAAAAGACCTTCACAGCTATCCTCTTGGCATTATTTTATCTAGCAGTATTGGTCCAAGCTACTCATACACTGGGAATCAGGATTTGCTTTTGAGTTTCAGAACATCTGATTTTACCTGTGTTTCTGCTGCTCTCAGTCTGCCATGAGAAAGAGCTGTGCAGAGCTGATCTACTCTGAGCAGGATCTGCAGGTTCTTCAAGCAGTAACTTGTTACGGAAATGTTTTGAAAGATTGTTCCAATATCAGTGGAAAAGTTTTACTTCCTATTCAGACAGATAGCCCTGCCTTTTCCTAACTACAAAGAAACTTTGTAGCCAGAGTGGAATCAAACTCTTGAAAGTACATACAGCTGCCATGCTTGGCACAGAGCTGTGCTCAGATTTGAAGTTTATCCAGAAGATGCATGCTTCAACTGGATCAGTGCCTTCCAGCCTTATACTTTATACTTGGCAATGAAGGCAACCTGACAAATTTTTGGAGCATGTTCAATGTACTATTGTTAAGGCAGAAATAATGAACGTCTAGTTGTGTTCAGCAAGATGGATAAAATAATCATACACAAACATCTTTTACAGGAGGAACTGGAATGTTGACAGAAGAAGGATAGGAAGAATAACTGTCCCCCAGATAATTTTCCTAGAGACCTCAGCAAGACCCTTTACTGTCACAGTTGTCTGTCAGGTATGTGGTGATGATAAATTTAATTCCTTCTCACTGACTTCAGCCTTGTTCTTGACTCTAGAGGTCTCCTGAAAATTACATGAATTATTTGCTGGAAAACAAAATAAAACAAAATTTTCACTGAGCTATTCTTATGGAATACATATTTTTAGTCAAAAAAGAAAAATAACATACAATAATAATACATGAATCTTGTCTCTGCAAGTGTTTACTACTGTAGGTAATGTTCACTTATTACCATCAGAGTTACTACTCTGAGAGACAATATTGTGCTAATAACCATAAAAAAGTAGGAGTATTTGCAGACATTAGCTTAAAAATAGACATAATGTCAAATCGGGGTTAATGACAAAAAAAAATAAAATAATAATAATAAAAAAAAAAAGTAATAGGAATACACTGCTGCTTTTGTGCATGTCTGGTTCTTAATCACTACAAATTATTACTTTTCCCTCTATGAGGAAATAGCAGAACTGAAAAGAACAAGTATCTCTATCAAATATGAAGTTTATGTAGAAAAACAGAAGCTCAACTCTGCTATGAACTGTGACTCCCTAACGCACCATTTTCATAGACATATAACAAAACATTGTCTTAGTTTTTGAAATATGAACAGTTGTTTTTTTTTTTCTAAATGACGTACTTAAATGTGTTCTATAGAAGCTGAAAGCTCAGTATTCAATGAATAATTTAAATTGCACTTTCTATGTCATAGAAATAAAACAATCTTGAGATGATTCATTCAGTAACACTTTCATTTCCAGTGACAACTGAAAAATAAACATATGTTACCAATTTATCCACAGTAGTACATTCTGTCCACATTCTAACTTTTTCATATAGTTACAGCATATTAAAACATCTAGAGCCCAACAGAATTTTTCTTAATCATGTATAAATAGAACAGTGGCCCAGTCTTAGGATTTCTTATGATGTCATTTTCCCCCATTAATCCATATTCTTCTTAGATACTGCTTTCTATATCATGTCTAAAGTAGCCATTTGAACTACTGGGGCTTCCATCCTTCATGTATGTCTGTGTGAACAAGTTATAAATGACATTCCCAAAGAGCAAAGGAACTAGGAATATTAATATAAAGCTCAACTCCCAAATACCCTGAAAATATTTTGTAGGATAAATACCTTTCACAGAGCGACTCATTCTTGTCACATGTAAGAAGACATTTAGAATGTTTCACTATATTTATAAAACACTTAACATTTTACAGCTTTATAAAATATTATCCACTAAGTTACCCATATCCTAATTTTGGCTTGGATAGAGTTAATTTTCTTCCTAGTAGCTGGTATGGTGATAAAGGTTTTTTCTAGATTGCAATGAGCTATAGTGCAAGTTTAGAACTTCCAAGTTATGTCAAAAGTAAATTTTCATAATGACTGTGCAACTGACTATTTTTTCTTACCCATTTAGAATGCATACATTTAAAATATGAATTTATAATATTCAGTTCGCATATTTACTTAAATACATTTACTCATGACAGTGCTGTGTGAATCAGCATACTTATAACCAAGAACTTGACACATTTGAGTTGCAAGGCACATGTCAATAATGAGACTTAATAACAAGATGTGTTCAGGTAAAAAGCTCTCAATAAACTGTTTACTTCCAGGTCAGCAACAGAAAGCACTCTTTAAAAAATTACATTTAAAAGGATTATGAACACAGAAAACCTATTTATTAGTCACAGTTCCCAAAGAGTGTCTGAAGGAAATTAAATATCAATACTACAGGCAATGGGAAATTCAACATGTATCACCAATTTTTTAGGCAAAATCGCTGAACAGAAAGGCATTACCAGCCTCCTTATTCCTGCTTCTGACCAAACTCCTAGCTTCCGTGACTTCACATCTTGTTTCCTGGCTTTTAGTGAAACAGCAGTTCAGTGAGGACAGACAGTCCCACTTTTATTATTATTATTAGTAGTAAATTTTTAAAAAATCAAAAGTGAATTAGGAAATAAAGAGAAATTTATGTGCTAGATGGCCCTAGTTACTCTTGACATATAAAGTAGTTTGCATTTTAAAGTAGTTGGGTTCTAATAGCACAGTGAACGCTTGAACATGAAGAAGGTTCTAAAAAATGCCAATGAAGTTTAATAACAATCGCTGAGCTTTTTAGAAGGGTCTCTGAAGTTAAAACTCCTAAGTATTTTCATCATCTAACTAAATTATTCAGCTTTGAAATAACATTAAAATCAGTTTGGCGACTGAAAAATAAGTGGTACAGTCTGTTAAAATTCCAGTGTCCTTCCAGTTGTTAAGTTTTCTAGTAAAACCTTGAATTCGAGATTTTAAAGAATGTTTTGAGCTTTTGACTTGTCTTTTTGATGTTGTTTTTGTCATTAAACAAGTCTAAGACATTCCTTCATTATGCTATTATTATTTGTCACTAGAATTTAAAAAGAGTAAAGAAGAACTCCTTTAGAAATTTCTACCCTGACTACAAAGCTCTCAGTTGTGATTAACTTCCAAAATCACATTTCAGGCAGCTTTGGATTTGCAGTTCAGAACACCACCTCGGGCTTGTATATAGAGTTATATCTAATAGTTAGCTCTCTAGTAACAACAGAAATTGGTTACAAAGAACCACCTACAAAAATAAGCAGGAATACTAGCCAAAATAATCAGTCACACCATGTAAACGCTATTAGAAATCAAATACTGTTAAAAGGAAGTCTGTTGGGCTGGTTAAAAATGTTAGTGAATAATCTCTTGGAAGGAAGATAGCCAAATTCAAAGAGAATTTAAAAACAAACCAAAAAAATATGTGAGGAGCAACTACACATTGTAGGGGAGGTATACTGGGAAGAAAAGCAAGGAAATTGACTGGCTGCAGCTCTCTGTTTTTGAGTAGCTGGAAAGCCTCAGGAAGTGTTCCATGGCGGTCCTTAACTCCAGTATACGGCCTTCATCTTCTGTCTCCTTCCTGACAGCAGCACTGCCAGTGGGCCTTGAAGACAACTGAGGTGGTGGGAAGGCAGTCTGCCTGTTGCTACACTTCTCTTGTACCACACTGCCTTCAAACAAACTTCTTCAGGAGAGAAAAAAAATTGTGAAGTGTGACACAGTAGTCGTCTGCCAAAACAGCAGGTAACCAATTTTCTCCCTGCAGCATGCCTAGTAAATTAAGGAGACATTAAGATGTTCCAGAGTTCTTCAGCACCTTCAGCTGCGCTTTCCAGTTGTGAAAATGAAACACATTTTGAAGAGAGCTTGGAGAAGATGATTTCTCTGTTTACCATTCTTCACTACTTTCAAATAGGTATAGCATGGCTTTGAAGAGAACACTGCTCCTCTTGCAGTGCTTGCAGGATGTGCTGTTCCCACTGAGTTAGCTCGGATGCTGGCTGCCAGCTGATCAGCAGTACCTTGACATCTCCTGCCCAACAGTCCCAGCTCACCTCTTGTATTGAAATCTGTGCTTGGCAGATGTGACAGAGCCTTCCTTCTCCTCGTCCCAGGAAGGTGAGGTAGCAGGTCCCAGGAGGTGCGGGGGAGCTGCAAATTGCTGCCTCCCTCCCAGCCAAGCCTCTGAGTGGCAGCTGCTGCTGGTTTGCATTTCATGCAGAAGTTGGCTCCCGGCTGCTGCTCCTGTTGCCTGAGCACTGCTGGCACACTGCTCACCTTGGACACTGGAAACCAGGAATGCTGTTCACTTGAAGGAAATGAGGCATTTCTGTACTGACATCTTTTCTAGCTGACAATTTCTGTCTACATGTGCTAAAACTAGTTATCATCTTTCCTAGCTAATTCTGCCAGTAAATGTAGGCTAAGAACATCCCACACTCTGAGGCATAATTCAGAAGTCAAATCAAGATAAAAGTTTTTCTTCTTTTCCTGACTCTATGAATTTCTTCAGAGGATTTCAACTGTCCAACTGCATTTTTAATAGATGTGTTGATGGTAGAACTGTTGCATCACAGTTTATTTTTATTCAGAGAGATTAACATTCTGACTCCAGTGTCGCCAAGAAATAAAGTGCAGTCAGTGTTATATGATAATCACTTTTTGTTCCCAGACCTTTACCATCTAAATAAAGGAATTCTACTTACATATCATGATTTTTTTTCTGAGTCATGCTGAAGAGCAAATCAAATAAAAACAACATAAATATTTTTATATATATTTATGGGAGGTGAATGGCACTACCAAAAGACTTCATTACAGAGATTATCAGATATAAACACAAACTCCTAAAAACATAACAAAAATCTTAAATATTGTGGGCACTCTGAAGCCAGTGGAAATTATACTTAAATCAATCAATCAAAAAAAACAAAACAAAACAAAAAAAAACCTGATGCCTTGAACTGAAAACTCAGGCTCTCACAGCCATGGTATAAGGACGTTCTGTCAATTTTTCTATCACAGATTTAAGTAAGGGATGGAGCTGGTTCTGTTTGCTATAAGATGTTGACCACCATCCTGAACTGGATGTTTCCCAGAGAGAACTGCTGTCAGAACAGCTTACCAGCTCCAGCACAGAGAGGTAGATGTTTTCGTTAGCCAAATTTGTTTTGGGGATGGCAGCAGTGCCATTTCATGGGAAAGTGGGAGGCCTGGGACATGCAGCTTGACAAGAATCAAAAATAAATTGAGGCCTCAGGGAAAAAGTCAGCGACAGACCTCCAACCTCAACTCTATAAAGACATGTTTTAAAATGGTTGCTCACTGTGAAGACTGATAGAGAATCAGAAGAAATTGGAGAAAAAATCTGCTCTGGCTTCAGCTGTTTAAAAAAGGATGTTCTTGATCTATTTTGATTTACATATGCTCCTGAGGAAGAATAATACTGAAGGATACAGAAAGCAAATGAGTGAAGAAGGAGGTGAGATGAAGGAGGTCACAGCTCATCTCAGCTAGCTGCAAGGCATTCACATACTCTAGAAAGATACCATAATATCTCTGTAGGTGTTGGTCACAGGACTGTAACAGAGTTATGCCTCGAGGACTTGAGCAAAGAGGTGCCTCCCTCCACAAGCTCAGGGACAGCAAGATCTGGGGAGATGCTTCCCCTTTGGGTATACGAGGGAGGGCTGGTCACTGTACAAAGTGACACTGTTCACAGCAAGCTGCCTTAAGTATAGCTAACAAAGCATCCTGTGCACAGGATATAAAACAGCAAACTGACTTTATTCAACTCACAGTACATCCAAATGACAAGACACATGATTGCAAAAAGATAAAGAGGATTCTTATATTTTCCAGTAGGAGATAGGTCTTATCCTTTCTTCCTAGTGACAGTAAAGGAATGGCATAGAAACTGATATTGATCTCATAGGACAGGAGGAAAATAAATTGAAAAATATAATTTTCATTTTCTATGTCCCCAGTCCCATCACATGGCTGAAAGAGCATTTCCCTCCAGTAAACATGCCAATATTGCACAATCAAAATTTGAGTGAATGGCTGAACCAGAATTCTACATTTTATCCCAACTCCAGTAAATATAAACTTCACAGCAGAAAAATACAATATAAACTGAATCCTCTGCAACACCTTTGTGCCTTTCTTCTATTCTTAACACAAAACAAAACAGTCTGACATTCACAAAAACAAAAAGGCCTTTTCGGATTTTGCGCGGGGTTAGCTTTGTTTGTTTAATACTTCATTTTCATTCTTTCATTATCAGTTGACTAAATCTGCATTTCCTGGAGGTAAATAAATGGTTTTAAATGATGCTATGTTTTGTTTTGTTTTTCTCTGCTTATTACTTATTTTTAAGTGGCAGTGACAAGAGCACAGAGAAGAAAGTTAATTTTCAAGTGACATTAGAACGTCAGTAAGATTATTCCAGTTTCCTATAGCTAATCAATTTCAGCCCCAGCTAATGAAATTCATTATAACAAGGTAAGATTACAGAGTGGCCAGAGTCCAACATGAAAATGATTTGAATTTCAATGTATTAATATAACAAAGCCTAATACATTGCTTCTGAAATAGTACAACTTATTTCTCCTAAACTACCCTTATCAGGATGTAATCAATGTTAAATAAGACACTCAGTTCCTTTTAAGACAGTATCAGCCTGTGATAAAGTTAATATGAGAGAATTTGCCCATGTCATACAACTATTTTCACTGTTATATCAGTTCAAGAAAGTTTTGTCTTGAAAGTATGCCTTTACTCTTTTCTGACCCATTAACTCGAAGGGGGTTTGGGGAATGGCAGCAATGTTATCTTTCTGAAAAGCATTCCACTGAAAATAGCGCAGATGGAATCGGAAAGCTCCAAGGAACGTTGTGAGCATGCACCATGGCCAAACAGAATCACTATCTAAATATCACCTATAGAAAGATGGCAGGGTTTCAACCGGCACAACTGCAGCCCTGAGGCAGTATTAGCAGCCTAGGGCTGCTCCCATTGCACATATGCATCCTGCCAATTAAAAGCTTTTTCACCTCTAATCTCCACAGAATTCTTCTGTGTATGGGTTCAGGAAGAAGAAAGATTATATGTAAGTACGAGGAGATTTAAAATGAATGATATATTGAAATAAAATGACAATAACTGAATTAATCTTTATCCATTCTTTCATGTTGTATTGGCACCTTTATAGGCTTGCTTGCACATCAGATACTATATAAGTGCTTTACATAACCCTGATTTTTAAAAGCAGTAGAATATTTTTGGTTTGAAAGCAGACTACCTGACACAAATGTAATCAGACTGTAATTGAATAATTAATTGTAATTAATTGAATAATTACAATTTAGGATATTTTCTACTGTTTAAAAGACAAATGGTTATTTTCCAAACCACTTGTTAAAAGTAATATATGATGAGGTTTCTATATCTGTCTTTCTTGTGATGAGTATGACTGTTTACTCAGTAGAATAATAATCTTACGTTTCAAAATATATCACTTCAAAGGAGTTTCATTGAAAATGTATTTCTATTTATGCAAATAAAATATTCACTTAAAAATCCTTTAAAACTGTCAAATTCTCAATCAGATAATGTCTGAATAAAATAAACCAATAATAACTGTTGATATTACAGAGGTTCTTTTGTCAGGATTGGAAAAATTAAACAGTAGTACAAGGACTGGCTCCAAGTTAGGGCCCTCTGAGATGACTTGGTTCAGGAGCAAGTTGAAATTACTGGGATGAAATCACAGTGAGAAAAAGAGAAAAAGTCTTCTGACTTTTCACCACTGATAACAACAGAGGTCTTTTTTTTTGTTGTTATTGTTGTTGTTTTAGCAACAACATAGATAATTAAAATTTAAAAGGATTTCCCTTCAGCGTTATTATTGTTACTACAATTATTACTATTATTATTACTCCTCTCACCATTATTCTAGTTGTACGAATCATTCCAGCCACCAAAACAAAGTGTTAGTTAAATGGGGAGTTAATAAATCACAGCACCATATCTCTTTTAGCAGATGGACAACAGAGAAATGATATGGCTGAAACTGTGTGTAATGCTTTACCAGACTCACACACAGTAATGAGCACCCGTACAAAGCAGAAAGGATGCAGAAGTGGATCAGAAAAAACTGTGAAGCAAAGTTCTGTAGCTGTCCTGTAGACTTACAGCATTCAAAAACGCATTCAATTCATTTGGCTGAGGAAACACTATTCCATGCAGATCAGCTGCTCAAATTCCACTCTCTAGCTATCTTCTGTGGAGATGATATGATCTGTGGTTTCACATATTGAATCTTTCTGTCTTTTATTTCTAAAACAAGTTTTTTCTTTTTATAAATGAACTTGGAACTGTGCAGGTATAAGGGAAAAAACGTGATCTCAGAATCATTGGAGCTTAGTTGAACAGTGAAGGAAACTTGCAAACTGGCACAGGACATAAAGGCATTGCACACACGCTTCTTAGAAAAACCACCTCCTCAGGGCCTACCTTCAGGATCTGCCTCCAGCCAAGCACTAGTTCAGTCCAGCCAATCTGCCCGGCCCAGGGCTGGTGACATGTCACATTATTACATGTTGTGGATATTTGAGCTGCTAAGAACTGTCAGATCCTCTCCAACATGTAACTGAGGGCAGATTCCTTTCAGAAGCAAACAATTCAGTACGTTCTGCTAACACTTTATATATTTTCCCAATTCAATAGAAGAGATGGAAGGGAAGGCACAAAAATGGGCAAAAAACAGGAAAAAAAATCAACTAATTTATTGAAATAATACAGTTATTTAGTGTTCTGGCCTCAATCATTAGTTACAAATTTCTGTTTGGGAAAATAAAAGCCCAACCACAAAAGTGAAATATTTGGAAATTCCAGTTCTTCTTCCTACAGAGTACTTCCTCTTTGACCAAAAAAATCGATTTCTGCCCTTTCCAGACATTATGCAAACTGCAACTTTCCTGTCGCCATTATTGTCTTTTCTAGACAAAAATTTAAATGGCCACAGATGGCTAAATGGTAGAATCAGTCAAATCTGCACTTCTCCTTTCTACTTCCAATCAACTGCAACTACTAGTCTGGCAGTGTTAGCTGTCGTTTCAGAATTATACTATTAGAACTACAGGCACTTAGGAGTTGTTTTTAGTGGTATTTTCTAATTTGTGTTACGATTTGGATACAAATAATAGAGCGCAGATTTTTCAAAGGCAATAACTTTCCACTAAGAGATTGTATATATTGATTTTCTGACACTAAACATTTTGAATCTTCAAACAATTCACACAAGAGAACCATAAAAACTTGATTATTTCATTGTTCTGCAAAAAATGTTTCATCCTACCAAAACTACCACACATATCCAGCAAATTTCACCTCAGTCAGGAGACTAAAATGCCCAATTAACTTCTGAAGCACTATTTTCCTAGTATATTCTCATATGATTTCCACAAAGCCTAGACCATTTTGTAGGAGTGTCCTCAAATACATATTCATGAATATTTTTTTCCTCAAGCATTTTAAATCCAGTACCATACACAAGACAAATATTTCTCCATTGTTTCACAAAATTCTCACATTGTATTTCAGTTTAGAAAGTAACTTATCCTGCAAATAAAGCAAGTAAAATATGTTATCAGATTACAGGGGAAAACATACAACTGAAAACTTTCTTCTAAACCAGTAATGAATTCAAGCCTTACTTCCAGGGCAGTCAAGATTAAATCCAGATGCACTTAAATTTAGAAGAAGCCATATTATCATCCATATGCATATTTTTGGCATCAATACTTTTCCAAACTTGCTATGGGGGAATTTCCAGTATGATTTCAGTTCCTTAGTTCAGATTGAGACTTATTTCCAACCCAGTTCTGTTGCTACATGAACTATTTCAACCTGGGCAACACAGAATTCTTCCTTTTTTTCTTTTTCTTTAGTGAGAATATTTTCTTTAAGAATAGATTCCATTAAGAGGCTATCAAAAAATCGCCTTCCTATTACACTATATGTTTATTTCGTTTTCAAATGATACATCTGGTATTACAAGAGCTTACATCTCAGCATTTTCACTTGCACCAAATCTTGCTATTAGAGATAGCCTGAGATAAGTTTATCAGTGTCAGTGGGCTGTGTTATTTAATTTTTTCATTATGCTACTAAAACTGTAGTGTATAAGAAAATAATGTCTTCCTCTAGAAATATAATTTTGCAGCAACTATACTGCATGACTGTTAGGAAAAAAGCACCTAAACAGCCCCTGTCCTGCACAAGCAAGTGTGGGAGGAGTGCAAAGCTCTATCACAATATCTGCATGAGTGACAGGAAAATCAGCATTGTGATCATGAACTGATTTATAATGTGTGGTACAAGACTCACTGGCATCGGGACAGTAAAGTACATCATTTTACATTATGCGTAAACATGCACTGGTCTTGTTTAGTGGTTTGCTTGGAGAAGTACTGCTGACATATGAGTACACATACATTGCTGCTCAGATTGATGGCTCAATGATGACTTTATGTAAAGCAACAAAATGTTCAGTTTACATTATTAAATCAAATCCACATAGGCAGACCATAACACTACGATTCCAACATACTTTTTCCTTGTGTGTACTAAAACAAAATAAACTGTTTCATATACCCTAGAACTCATTGAACATTTAGGAGGTGGAATTCAATCTAATATAACTTGTACTATACCTCACTAAACTGTTGGCAGTGTCAGGATCTTGTGCTGTTACAGAGCCAACAGCTGTCCCGATCTTCGCATTTTCATAAACTTCCATGACATAGGAAGGCATAGGAAAGAGCGGAGGTTCATCCACATCACCAACTATGATCTTCAGCATTGTTACATCTTTGAATGGTCCCAAGTGCGAAAAGCGGAAATCAAGATGAGTATTTGCTCCTTCTATATTAAGTGTATAGGATTTCTTTTTTTCATAGTTGAGCGGCTGTTGGCAGAAAAAAGTATTTATCATTACCATTCTGTGCTTCAGTTTAGCCTGGTAGCTAACTGTATCTTTTCAGTTTAGTTTGGTAGGAGGTTACTGGGAAGGGACAACATTCTGTGATATTTTGACAGTCACTGACATACATTGTAAGTAGAAGGCTATACATGGAGTAGGATGGTTCAGGTTTTCCCTCCAAGAGAATTTTGTTCAGGGTACCAATTCTGGGAGGACTCAGGGTTCAGACTGAATATCAGTTTCTTCTTCTGTGATAATGCAGTCTCCAGATTTTATCGCTCTTCAAATTTCAGTGGTCATCACTAGATGTTAAAAAGTATTCCAAATTCAATTCATTTCATATCTCCAATTAATATGTTTATTAGACAGTGGTGGGGTTTTGGAATTTTTTTCACAGAATCATAGAATTGTAGGGATTGAAAGGGAACTCCAGAGATCATCTAGTTCAATTCCCATGCCAAAGCAGCTCCCTAGACCAGGTTGCACAGGTAGGCATCCAAGTGGGACTTGAATGTCTCCAGAGAAGGAGACTCTACCTCCTCTCTGTGTAGCCTGTGCCAGTGCTCCATCACTCTCACTGTGAAGAAGTTCTTACACACATTTGTGCAGAATTTCTTATGTTTCAATTTGTGGCCATTTCCTTCCATCCTATCGCCACACGCTGCTGAGAAGAGCCCAGACTTATCTCTGCACCTCCTGCACCTTAGATATTTATAGACATGGATCAGAGCCCCTCTGAGTCTTCTTTTTTCAAGGTTGAACAGACCCAGGTTTCTCAGCCTTACCTCATCATCTTCGTAGTTCCTCGCTGGACTGTTTCGAGGAGATCCCTGTCTTTTTTATAAAGGGAAGCCCAGAACTTGGGCTTATACCTATAGTCTAGACCATTTTCTTTTAAATTCTTTACCAGTAGCAACAAGAGAGACAGCACTTCAACCTGTCTTACTATGTGCTGCCTCACTGCACATAGATTAAACAGCCACAAATGGAAAGAAAGTTTGCAGCTGTAGACTTGCCTTCTACAGGGCTTAATGTTCAAATAAAATCTGACAGAAAACAAATCTCTGTTTTTATCAACCAGAAGTGCTATTGCTTCTTTAGTCTTACCTTTATTATTAAAATCATTAATTTTATTAATTAAAATTATTAATTAAGGTATTAAAATCAATAGATTCTCACTAGAAAGAACTCCCTACTAGAAAGAAGTTAGTTTGACTCATGTATCACATAACACTTCCTTTCTTAAGAGCAGTATTCCTAGTTAGCTATTTACATGTCAAAATTTAATATATCTCTCTTCTTTTACACCTCTCTTAATCTTCTGAAATGTTTTAGGCTTACTAAGAGACAAACGATGGCCTTGCAGACCATGAAGATGAAATTCACATATGCAGATTCAGCTGGACCCTGTTAAATAATAAGCTTTGTGGACCATATTTTGTAACGATGACGTTGAAATTACCATTAAAATCAGGAGCATGAACTGGCTAATAGTGTTCCCTTTTGGTGCAACACAGGAAGTTGTGCAACCTTTTACTGCGGTTAGAACCAGTCTGAGCTCACAGGATGGACCATGACACACCCAATGACCAACTCTTCCAGTGTTAGATAGTTATGCAGTGGGGGGAGACTGAAAGGATATTTAAATAAACGTTGCATCAGCAGACACAGAAATGTGTTTTTAACACAAAGAGGACCACAGTTATTTTGAACTGTTTTCTTTCACGTCATTAAAATAATTTTCTACTTTTCAAGGCTAGTCAATCAGAAACTTACTGTAAGATGTTACCCTTTCCATATATTGTTTGCTAGTGTTTCTTACTGAAATGGCTATAGAAAATAGATTTTCCATTTAGATGAATTTAACACCTTAAGATACTGACCTCAAAACCAATAATAAATAGCAAAAACTATATTATGTGACGTGTCGCACAAACTCTACTTGCAACAGTTTATAACCGGAGAGACCAAAATTTTTTTTGGCTTTGCAGAGAAGGATAAATGTGTAAATGAAGAACTATACTTGTACCACACTGACCATAGGGACTAATTGCAATGATGAGGACAACGCTAGCATGAGAAGAGCCTGAGAGCTGCCATAAAACAAGGCACTTTGGACCAAAGCTATTTAAATGTACAAGTATCAAGTACAATCCCCGTTGTAATTTTCTGAACTTTTATCAGTGTCTGTCTGCAATTACATAAAGTTCAGCAAGTTTCCAGGAGTCAGCTAGACCCAAGAGGCTATGAAGAATGCCAAGTGGTCATTCATCAGTCTCAAGAAAATATGCCAGTCAAGGCAGTCACTGATTGAATCGGCTTCAAAGCTTAACATTGTTACATTTTAAATGCACTCACATGAGTACATTTAAATGTTGAGGAAAGGTTTTACTTTACAAACTTCTGCCTCAGTCAGTATGCAAAGGATAGGTAGTTAATACATATTGCTATGCTGAGCAAAGCAGATAGTTTGTAGAGATATGTGCTACCATTAAATTTCAAACAGTCTCAGAACACAGCATAACACTGAAATTATTTGCACACTCACATAATACTATTTTACAATAGAAATATAGATCTCACTAGAAAAATAGATCTCAAAATATTATACGAAGTAAATTTATATTCTTCTCTTCTAACTCCAGCACCATGTTCTAGCCCACACCAAATAAGATCATGATCTAACACTGGAATCCCCACAAGTAACAATTCCAGCATGACAGAATTCCATTAAAATCAATACTGTGTGGACTCAAAGCCTTACTGAACAGAAATCAATAGAAGGCTTCAAGCCGTCGATCAATTGATAAACTCTTATTTCCTATCACTCTAGAGTTCAAAAGTAAAACTTTAGGCAAGAATTAAGAGAAACTCCATGAGTGATTTGTCAGTGTATACTCTGCAGATAAAATGTGTAGTAAATTTGACTGTTGATATTTAAGAAATATAGCTGGTCAGGTCTTCTATATGTTATATATTTCTTTGATTTCTCCTCTTTCTGTTGAAGAAAAACAATTTAATTCTCTTATCAATTATAGGAAACGAAAAATGTCTCATACTTTCTCATCTCACTTCCTTCATTATACAAATAAAAATATTAAAAGCTTGGAAATATACCACTGTGTGGCAATTTTTTTTTTGTGAAGAAAATCAGAGCTAAAAGTACAACTCTTAACAACTCAATTCATACAGAAATATATCCCGTAAACACAATTCCATATATTTTGTACAATTTTAATACTCTAAAATTCTGTATTTTGAATTTAGATATCATCCATGTATTTATATTGTATTACTGCTATGAACAAGTAAAATATTGAATCATGATTTGCATTTCCTTGTAGCACATATACTCTAAGATTAAACACATATAAAATTAGGATGGCAAATTTTAAATAGGAGATTTTGGAAAATAAAATTTATACTGGTAATATTTGGATTAAGTCGTACAGGAGTATTATTTTTTCTCAAAAAACACTAGGCATAATACAGACTCTGAAGTCTTGTTTTTTCTTACGTAGTTATTAAATTGGACAATACTAATGTCATTTATTTAGAAGTACAAGAATAATTCAGATGATCAGAAAAAAACTGACATTTCAATGAGCCTAAGGTTTTCAAACTCCTGCACAGTGATTCACAGAGGTAAAATATAAATAAAATAAAATAAAAATACTACTTTCAACATTCTGAGATATCTTGGAGACAAGATACACACTGAATTACAGACTACTATTAACAGGGGTCCCAATTAGTACTAATTTTTTCTTTTTGCTTGTTTTCTCCTGAGAAGTAAGGAAACTTTTAAACAAAGCAAGCCAGATTCTACGTATTTGAATTACTCACTGGTACTTTTTATTGTATATTTAATAAAATATTCAACAACTGAAATCTGTTTGCAATTTGAATGTACATAATTTTATTTTGTTGGAATACTGCTTAAAACACTGTATTAAAATTGACATTTTACATTTATAGCTTGTTTAATGCTGTGCTAAAAAGTTTGCTCATCTACTGTTTCATGCAATCTGTGCTGTTCAGCAGTAGAAGGTTGGCTTTGTTTCTTTTTTGTTTGTTTAGCTTTTCTTTTTTATTTGATATATTAATAACAAAATTTGGTTTTAAATATCTGAACTATTGCAATTTGGTAGGAGTTTTGGCATAAAAATAGTAATGCAAATAATTTGTATTTACTAAGAAATTATTGCTACTGCCCCATCAGATTTACAGAAGGGTTCATTTATCTACAAATAACCACACTGAAAGATGTGGTTCTGTTCTTTCTGCCCCCTTTCTCTCCCCAGAATAAACAAATACTCAAATGTAAATTGGAAACATGTTCACTCATAATGCGTAAAGCAGTCCCCATTAAACTCATGGAGAATCCTTGCATTTCGGCCACCTATCTCAGACATTAGCTGCAGCTGTAAGATAAGAGAGATTCCACCCTTATACTAACTAGAAATCTATGTAATAATTTCTGTACTTACTTAAAAATTGTCAAAAAACTTAAGATCATTATCTCTTTCCTGAAAATAAAACATAACATTTTAATTTCAGGTGGACTTAAACAGAATTTTTGTTCATTTACTTATTTTCTCAAAGAATAGTATCTTTTTATGACAATTACCTGCACAAATTTAGTATGTATTCAGCTGTTATTCTGATTTTTCAGTATTTTTCAGCCCAATTGAAATTACTAAATGTAGTCCAAGTAAACACTCAAGGACTAACTGGAAAGAAATGTTGTTAATTAGAATGAAATATGCATCCATAATACCAGAGTCCAAAAGAGAATAACAGAATTTCATGAAAAGTGAATAGCTATTTCTTAAGATTTCTGGTCTCATTAAATAAATACAAAAGATACTTGGGTTGTTGAGACTGTTTTTTTTGGGTTTTTTTTCCTGGTTTTTTTTTTTTTTTCTTGTGAAATCTGAATGATCCTTGCTGATCAGCATTGTCTGATCACACTTCTCCAGATGTCACAACAGCAGAGAATGTGCTGACTCTGAAGGATACAGGCAAGTTATGGATTTCATTGTATTTTGTTTAGGTTTTTTCCAGTCTCCCACTTAAACACAGAACTGAATGAGGCATGTATATTGGTCATGGAGGCAACGAGAAGTTTGATTTTTGCATTAGAACCTCAAACAAGAGAAGCTTTATAATGATCTAAGGAAAACTTCAGATATAGAGACACAATAGTACATTTCCTTCTGACTTTTCCGATGTGTCTAACATATATTCTTCCAGAAAAGTATTAGAAAGAAGACAAATCACTTTGTTCTACCGTCGGCATTGGCATTTGGTGTACAAAACAAAACTAATTCTGTTCTGAGTGGAGATTGTTTCAGGTAGATTATTAAATTCATTTAACTTCAAAAACAATCTAAGTGAAAAGTAAATACAGTGCACATTATAAACAATACTTATTAAACTGCATACAAAGTCCGAGGGAAAAATAACAAAATTTAAAATATGAGATTACCTTTCTGTACTGTACTCTTCAGGAAGATAGTAAGGTTTTTGTTTTTTGTTTTGTTTCTTTGTTTTTCTGAGGAACAGAACTATTCCACACCAGCCTCTGAATTGTTAAGTGCTACATTTGTGTCCAGCTGACATTAAGTATTAACCCAGTAAAATGTACCCTTTCTTGTCATGATGAGAATGGGACACAAATTACTGTCATGTGTATGTAAAGGAAACATATGCTTGTGTCATATTCTAAAACACAGTGAAATGTCTATCAACAGCACCAAGAAATGGGATTTTATACATTTGATGTATGGACTCTTGTTTTGTTGCAAATTCCTCCTTTTTTCTTAATATTCTTAATATGCATCTCTTGTGTTTAATGAACAATAGGCATGGTGAACTTTTAAACAGAGAACAATGCTCATTTCAAGAAAGCAATAACAGATTATAGCATTACCTCCATCAAGGCTGCCAAGAATTTCATTGATTTATAACAGTTAAGAGTTTATTTTTATGGCTAAAAGGCTAAAACACACCAAATTAAAGCTTTTTACGATTCTGAGAGAGAAAGAAACATTTTTTAAATCATTATAAATGATGAAAATAACATTTACTTCCTTTACAAATGTATGCATATGTATCAGATGTAAAAGAAACCCAACATTCATTACAATGTTTTTATTTGTTTATTTGCCGTTTTCTCACATTTCCTCTTTCAGAGGCTCTGGTTTTCATTCATCCTAGCTTTAGTCAGGCACAGAATACATATAAGCTAAATACAAATGTAAATAAACTTCCATTTTTTAGGGCACATGAATATTATCAATGCCTAAAAACAGTAACAACAAAGCCATGTGAGAATTGCTAATTAATGTCTGTTAGTCAAAATGAAAAAAAAAAAATCAAGAAAGGATTTCCCTATGTTGGAAACGTTTTGAAAATAAATAAATAATAACTCAACTTTCTGCCCTATTATAAAAGTAAATTTAAGTATAACCATAGGATATTAGCATAACTTTGCAAATACTTCAGGAAATATTCGATATGAACTCATTTCAGAGAGTTTAATACACAGATGAAATTACCTGTGGAATTATATTTGGGTATGAAATTCAGTTAAGAATGAACTTAAATGGCAAGAACATTTTATAAGCAGGAGTCTAAATATACAGAGAGAAATGCAGGAAATTCATATATATGGTAACAGTGTGATGGTTAGGACACTAAAGTTTTGAGTCTTAGTAAGTTAGTGTCTGTATTATACAATGCCCTATACTTGACACAATAGCCAGCTAGCAAGAAATTTAAGCAATGAAAGTATATGGATACTTAAGTATACATTCATTTCCATAGGTAACCTTTCCATATCAAATTTCATGCAGTTCAGCATAACTTAAAGCCAAATTTCTATATTTTTTTTTTCAAGGAAATTTAATGAGTAAAACCTCAGCAAGGTAAAATTATTTTAATAAACAATTCACTTACAAATGCTAGTTATGACCACTTAAAAGAAAATAAAATAAATTTTAAAACAAACAAAACAACAACAAAAATGCAAAATATATAAATGTATCTGTCCTTGAATTTTTTTCTCCCTGCACTCTCTGCAAAAGTTTACGGTGTTCTAGCAAGCACTGCGGATATGCCTACACAGCTGAAGTTAAAGGTTCAATAGAGTAACATAGTAAAACAAATATTTTAATTACAGCACCTGCTTATTTGACATCCAATACGACATTTTTAATGACATGCACTGGGAACTTCTAATGTTGGCTGCTTACCTTCTTCAGAGAAAGAATTCCTTCCCGTGTTTCTTTGTCAGTGGATATGGAGAACACCCCAGCACCATCATCATTTATAATTGTGTACTTCATGTCAGCATTTGAGCCAGTGTCTGCATCGTTTGCCTTGATTTTGCCAACTGCTGATCCAACCTGAGCTGATTCAGGGACATAGAGCTGATAATGTTCTGAGGGGAAAAAACAAATAAAAACAACTTAGAGGTTTTGTAGCCAAAATAAATTAAAGAACCATTATGTGCTTAATGCATGTCTATGAAAATGGGGCATTACTTCATATGGAAAGTTGACAAATAAACCTATGAGCTTATTTATATTCCCCAAAGAATCCAAATGTAAAGTCTTTCATAGGATACTTTAACTCAAAATTCAAATGACCTAATGCAGTGTCTGTTTTTTTTTTTTTTTTTCAGCTCTTTTTGCTTCTCATCACATACCACAGAAATTAACCCAGAAGTTTACTTACAGAATTTTTACAGCATTTTTAGAAGTCTATATATTTATATCTTCATTAATTTACCACCAAAGGAATAAGTACAGGAACACTTTTCTACTGGAAAAAACTTTGTATACCATATTAACAATTTGTTTTCCTGAAATTTGATCAGCTGTCTTAGTAACTTTGTATCAACACTTTTTTTTTTCAACAGAAAAATGTAATAAATTCCTAATGCTTTACCATTATTGCCCCTTTGAACGCATTTTTCCCATGGTATCCAAAGTAAAGGAAAATGAACATAATGGATATACAAATGAATTATAGAATAGAGTCTATAAAAAACACCCATAACAACTTTCAGTGTTTTTATATTAGATTAATCAATGGAAAATAAATTCTTTGGATGATAATTTTCTTAACTGCCAGTATCATTTTGGATTAAATTTTATGACAGCTACAAAGTTACCATTGGAACACAAAGGTGCTACAAGGAGAAAAAAGTCATATATAGCCAAGATGTAATTATGTAAAACTCAATTTCAATCTGAAACTAAGCCAGTGAAATGGTTTAAAGACATTTTATCCAGAAATATTAGCACTGTAACACAGCAGGGATGTTGAAGTCCTGTTTTTTTCAATAGAAAGTATCCACATACAAAAAAAACCCTCCACAAATCTCTCATTTATGACCCTTTTAACCATCTATAGTTTGCATCACATGTCAAACTTCAACAGATAAAAATGGCAGAAAGTCAACTTCAGTTACTATATATCTTCTGAAACTCTAGAACTTCTTCTAACTTAAAGCATTCTGCAATAGTGACTGCAATAGTGAAACTCTGAGGCACAAGAGACTGGATCAGAATATTCTAAATAACAAAGCTAACGCATTGTTACAATTTACTGGGTTTAAACCAGCTAATATGACCGCAGATGTGTTTCAGTAAGCAAATAGAAAGGCGAGTTTTAAAATGAATCCAGAGACTCTGTGATTTTATGACTACACGTGCATTACGGTAGAAAAACACTGACCAGTGAAGAAGAAACCTACAAATCTACAGAAGTTTCAACTGCAAAGGGAATGCATGTCATTGCTAAAATAACTTCTGGCACGGGTTTGAAAATAGATGATTTCACTAATAATTTCTCTAATTCTTTGCTCAGTGGTTCTAAACCTTATGATAGTCTACTGCTTTTGTAAGACTGGTCTTTAAGAATTAGTAATTAATTCTAGTAACACAGAAACAGTGAGAGAAAGATAGATGAGTGCACAAAATGTTAGTCCAAAAAGAAAGACCGGTTACTAGAAAAATAAAAAACAAGTTACCAAAAAAAAGAAAAGAAAACAAACAAACAAACAAAAAACACCAAATCTACTAAATCTCAAGGGAAACAAGAAATCTCCAGCAGAATAACCGAAACATTTAAACTTACCACACCAATTAAATGAGAAAATTTCTGCTCAGTTGTTGATTCAATTAAAATGCACAGCAGGTTCTTTGAAATGCATATACAAGCCATCCTCACTAATTTTGATATAAATGCACTTCTGAATTCTACTGCAGTGTTTCATGCATATAGGTGACATTTTCACACTGCTAGTTGCTTTACTTTGCACATAAAATTATAGTGATGAGACGGGATTCATTTTGGAATTTGCTTATTGTTAAAAAAGTAAAATAAAATTAAAAATTAAAAAACAACAACAAAAACAAACCAAAAAAAAAACAAAAAAAACCAAACAATGGTATCTTTTGACACTTTATCTCTCTGGGACTAATATATTCCAAAAAAGAAGAGTAAGGCCATAAGGATTATGTTACATAACCAAGACACTTCAGCAACTGGGAGTGTTACATTCCATATGATAGGGTGAACTAATTAGAGACTTCCAAACAGTCAAGCTAGTTCAAACGTATCCACACAACACTACACTTTGCTTTATAATCACACTCTAAGTGTTAGCCATCTGTTTCAGAAAACCACGTTACTGATACTGACTTCAAACATTCTGAAATTCTAAGTCCTCATGTAAAATAAGCATCTGTAATCACTCACTCATTAGATACCTGTCAGTATTTGTAGAATGGAAATGTTTTGAAACAAACAAACAAACAAATAAATAAATAATGGAATTAAAACAGATGAAAATTAAAACTGCTGGATTGTGAAGTCAGAAAAGACAGTTTAACCACTGCTTCACATAGACAGCTTGAAAGTATGTCATACTGAAGTGAGCCACTTGATAATTACAAGCAATATTATTCAAAAACAACACAGAACAGGTTAGGATTCAGCAAGATGAAGGTTAGATATATATAAAAAAAAAAATTCACCACAGGTGAAAATCAGAAATGTTCTTTCTAATCACTAAATAGTTGCAAAATAACTGGAGAGTAGAGGAATGAACCAGTGTCATAACAACATGTCCTTGGGCATGAGCTACATTCTGATAGTGCAATTCAAAACAAAAGGTTTGTGGGATGAGTATGCCACGAATTCATGATTTGTTACCACAAGCTATGAGTCTATATCATTTCCTAAAAAAAAAAAATTAAAAGTGCTAAGGATCAAACCCGGTTCTGTATCAAAACTGTTTCTAAAAACCTGCCTGTGCTGAACAGATTGTTCCCACACTCCTAGCATCAGAGGCTTCCAGCAGTTTCTACAAAGAAGGAATTTCAAAGAGTCTTGGGGATATTCTACGTTGCTTTAGGAGGCCTTCTTGGTGGCTTATACATAATGATTCTGAAGTGGCTGATTTGGTTCCTAGTTTTAATGTCAGTGTTCACACAGACGCATTCACACGGCTCATGAAATTAGCACTATTATCCTTTTAATGTATTGTAAAGGATAGTCACACTACTACACAAGGCTTTAATCTATCCTAATTAAAACACTGTTCAAATACAGCAAGAGATCTTCATCTTTCTTTCAATAAACTATATGGTTTATCTGTCATTACAGTACAGAAACAACTTATTGATTTGTAAAATGATTTACTTCCCATTTCAGTTTGCCTACAGGCAACCTATAATACCATGTTTTACTCTCAGAAAAACTATTTATTTGTCTGAATCTCTTCAAAAAAGTAATATGACAGTATATACAACAACTCAACAAGTACATTATTCATTGTATTTATTAATCTATTTTCCTGATAAATATGAACTACTTTTCTAGCTTGTAATGTTCTCTGGAACAGTTCAAGAATAACCTCCTTTAGTAAAGGAAGGGAGGACAGACATAATACTGGGCTGCCAGAAAAAAACAGTAAATATTTGGCCTGATGCTATTTGTTTCTCCAAGGTACAGTTTGAATAAGGTTTATTGTTTGTTTGCTGGTAGTGGAGGTTCTTTTTTTTAATTCCTGGCATTAGCACAGCCTGGATTCTACTCTCATTTGGGCTTAACTTCATGAAGAGCATGAAAATTAAGGTAGCTCTGAAGAACATCTCTTAAAATTGTGCAGTCTTACTTCCATTTCTCCACTGAATAAACAAACAAGAACTTGCTTAACACTCCAAACCATTAATGCCTCAAACATGAAAATGACTTCAGAGTACTTCATAATGTTTTTGTTGATTTTGTATGTATGAGACATGTACTGCATAATCTATCTTGCACACAGAAATCCTCATATACGATACCTACAAAGTGAAATAAAAAAAGCAGTACTAGCTTTTAGATATAAAGTTGTGGCACATAGTTGGCATTAAAGCTCACTATACTGAACTTATATTCTCCACAAATATTTAACCAGACTTTGTAAATATATTTCTACCCCACCCAAGATTCCTTTTATATTTGAAGTCTATAAAAATGTGTTGTCAAGTTTCATGAATTCTTGTTAGAGGAGAATTTTATAAAAACACTTAACTGAAATTGTTCTCTAACTTTAAGAATATGAGAGAAGCAAAATAATTGTTAGCATCAGAATTACGCCATGTGACTATAATGCAAATATATACTATATTCAATTTTAATATCTAATCCTAAATTTTCATAGTAAATCCCAGAACGTGCATTCCCCATGTACAGTGTTGTCTGAATTTTATGGTAACCTGAAACACAGTCCTACCAGAATCCTTATCAAAATAAAATCTTGCTACCTTTCTTTCATTCTGCAAAGAACTAAAAATCTAATTTATGTAGATACCATTGTGCTTTCAAAAGTACGTGTTGAATTACTGTTTGTCTTATCAGCACTAAAAGTTAGAACTTCTAGGTTATAAGTAATTACTTCTAGTGGTTTTTTTTTAGTATCAAAGTTCACCTGTTATTTATGATTTCTTAAGTAATACATTAAAATATTCTAGATTAAGCTGAGATTAGAATGTTGGGAAATAATACATTTTTGCAGAAAAATTACAATATTAACAGAGATATTAACAATATCTAAATATTAACATAGCAAAAAGGAAGCCTTAGTTTTTCTCATGAGATGCTACCTGTTAAATCTTGTAATGACTTAATTTACAAAACAGAATTAAAATAAAAGAAGCTGCATTTGATTTCAACCTGTCTCAAGCCTAAAATAAATCAATACAGCTGTGTTTCTCTACCACCTACAAATACATACTTTCCTCTATGAAGTGCATAGAAAGAACTTAATCTTTCAGTGAGAGATTAATAATGGTCTTCTAGAAGACTGATCATGCACATCAGGCTACTTGAGTATACCACTTATACAAAGAGCTGTTTCTGCACCTGATTTTGTCTAAATTGTAGGAAAGAAGAATGTTCTCTAAATATTAGACAGGAAAATACAATCAAATGAAATGATTACCATTTAGATTTCTTTAAATGTAGAATGTGCATGGAAAAAATGTTGGTAATGTCAAGACTTGAAGCTTTCTTGCACATAACATGTAAACTATGACTTTTAAAAAACATGCCCCGAATTATGAGCCACCTGGAAAAAAGTGCTAAATATGGTACACCAAAAAGCTCATGTGTGGAACATAAAAATAAGAAAAATGAGAGTGAAATAAAATTTCCAGAGTAGTAACCTAAGTTCTGAAGAAAGAGAGTGCAGTAGTTAGGACAAGTAGGAAGAAACATTCTGAGGAACAGAAATACCAGTGATTTGTGGAAGTCTGGCTTCATATCAACTTTCAACCCTGACTCAAGCTCTTTCTGAAAGACCTAAGCATGTCTTTAGCAACTACTGATACTTGGAACTACTGAAATGTAAGAAGTTTCAGTATATTGGGAACAGTCACAAAGGCAGTAAGCACTGAAGTGTGAAATTTGAAAAAGGCACCCCACTAAACATAATAAAAAAATAATAATCTGATTAAGTAAACAAAGTTTACACGTAGAACACTTCAGGAAATTAAATGCTTTCCCACTGTACTCAGCACTGTTGAGGCCACCTCGAATACTGTGTTCACTTTAGGACCCCTCACTGCAAGAAAGACGCTGAGGCCCTGGAGACTGTCCAGGGAAAGGCACCGAAGCTGGTCAGGGGTCTGGAGCACAGACCTTGTGAAGAACAGTTGAGGGAGTTAGGATTGTTCAGTCTGGAGAAGAGGATGCTCAGGGGAGACCTTATTGCTCTCTATAACTTCCTGAAGGGAGGTTGCAGTGAGCTGGAGGTCTGCCTCTTCTCTCTTGTAACTAGTGATAGGACGAAAGGGAATGGCTTCAATTTGTGACAGGGGTGGTTCAGACTGGATGTTAGGAAATACTTCTTGGAAAAAGTGGTCAGATGCTGGAATGGGCTGCCCAGGGAGGTGGTGGAGTTACGGACCCTGGAGGTACTCAAGGAACATTTAGACATTGTTTTGAGGAACATAGTTTAGTGAGAATGACTGGAGATAGGTGGACAGTTTGGCTGGATGATCTTGTAGG
>VXAB01008052.1:0-16461 GCA_013399175.1 Odontophorus gujanensis
ATTTTTAACCTGGATATATTCTATAAGTACCACATTGTGAGGCTTTATGTGTATTTAAATGAGTATTTACACTTAACCCATAGGACAAAAATAAGCTGGTGGAAGGTACGTGAGTGACACTACCACCCAAAAACACGCACATGTAAACCATGTTCTTATTGCAAATAAAGAAAATTATATAATCAAAGAATCATTATGGTTGGAAAAGACAACAAAGACCATCTTGCCCAACCAACAACCCACCCCCACCATGCCCACTAATCACATCCCACTTCTACCTGGCTCTTAGTTTTCAAACTCCACCAGGGACAGTGTCTCTACCACCACCCGGGCTAGTCCGTTCCAGTGCCTTATCACTCTTCCTGAGAAGAAATTTTTCCTAATATCCAACCTGAACCTCCCATGGAACAACTTGAGACCATTCTTTCTTGTCTTGTTCTTCTTGTCCTTGGAGAAGAGGCCAACTCCCACCTTTTTTCAGGTGTTTGTGAAGAATAATAGGTCTCTGCTGAGCCTCTTCTTCTCCACATTGAACAATCCCAGTTCCCTTAGCCACTCCTCCATGATTTGTGCTCCAGATCCTTCACAGCTTCATTGCCCTTCTCTGGAAACACTCCTACCTGTAGTGAGGGGGCCAAAACTGAACACAGCACTTGAGATGGGGCCTAATCAGCTCATGAGTAAATCATTTTATTCCTTTGGGAATGATTAATGATGTGAATTCTCTTATTCCTTGTTAACATGGGGTTTCCCAGAGTGATACACTTCAAGTGTAAAATGTTATAAAAGTTTTGCTTAAGAAAAACTACAATCATTACTTCCTTCAAGATTAGCAAATCAGCCTGATAAGGCTGAAACTTGTGTTACCAAGCCTAGAATACACTGGAAATCCTATCATAACCTGAGTTGTGAATATGATTTTGTTTTATTGCACAGGTCTAAAAAAATCAGCGTCTTCATTAAGTTTATCTTGGAGAAAAACTCTTTGATTTTTTTTCATATTCTCTTTGTGGCACTGGTGTTTTCATCATGCAATAAGAGCACAGCCCGAATGACTGCTTAAATAGGAGCAGATTTGCACATTGATTCAATTCTGTCAAACTCCTCAACAAGAGAATGAGCGTTATAAATGAGTGCTGAAACTGAATAACTCAAGTAGTTTTACAACTTATTCCTTGTGCCTGCCTATTTCCTCTGGACTTACTAACTTCTGAAAACCCTTCCGTGGCCTATGTGAGCCAGTACAGAAAAAATTAGCCCAGGTTTGAGGCAAGCTGGCACCCAGGCACAACTGTACAATCTGGCACTGATAAGACACCACTGTGGAGTTCTGCTGTCAGCAAGATAGGAGCCTACAGGCAAACAGGAGACAGATGAATGTGAGTGTAACTTTTATATCTGTTGAGAAACATGACCAGCCAAATGTAGGATGCCGCACTGCTGCACAGTGCTAAGATTTCTGTCCCTGGTGGAATGGAGGAGGAAAGGGAAAGCAAAGACCTGACAGCTTCTGACTGCAGACAGATCTAGATGAATCTTCGACGTATGCCACGTGTGGAACACTTGGCTGTCTTACAATGTACTCTCAAGTTGATTTTGAATTCTCATATGCTCTAAATCTGCATTTGCATCTTTTAGCTGGTCATAGGCCATGGACACTCACACATCAGATTTGAATTTTTTGCACCTCACTTACATGTGCAAAACCTTAGGAAGTCTTACCAACTAAGCTCACCTGTACAGAAATAAGCCATAAACATACTCCCCTGCCACATTTCCTAACACTGTTGATCAATTAGTTCTGAGGAGTTTAACTGACTGTACCTAAAATTCACCTTTCCCTCAAGGCACTCCAGCATGCATCGGTGCACTTGGGTATCCAGCTAGCACTACAGGAAGGCTGGTGGCAGCAAGCTCCCGGTTTCCTCAGCCACCTTCAGTGTGTTTACATGCCAGAGTAATGAGGGTGGATGACAAGCTGCTGCTCTTCATCACAAGTCTTACAGATCCCTCATTAAAGAGGTTTTAGGAGCTGATAACCTCTGCTTCTCAAGGTGCTACCACAAGTGGTCAGGCAGGAAGAAAATAGCAGTTGGTGGATGTAAAGCTGGAAAGAGAAAAGAGACAACAGAGGTTTAAACAGACATGGGAAGAACTTTTAGGCAGGGAAAGAATAATGAAATGTATTATTTATAAATTTTTCTACAATTTTCTGTAGAAGTCACCTTGATTGGAGATTTTCCTGCTCCGTGTTCTGAGTGGGCTATTTTTGCAACCACGGAGAATAAGATAAAGCTTCAAATCTTGAAGTTTTAGCCCAGTGCTCACATGTATGCTGCACCGGGACAGCAATTTTAGAGGTCCAGATCACGAGACCTGGAGGTCAAATACATGGAAGGAAGGAATGTTCAAGCAATGTTTGATTAAGTGTGGGTTAAAAGAAGTAATCTGACCAAAGTTATACATGACAATTTTGCTTTGTTTAAAAAAATGAATCAGACCCTAAACAGTTTTTCAGGGAAATACGTGAGTTTCAACACAAACCTATCTTGTAAGAAGCCTAAATGTCAACCTGTTTCTGGTTAAATAGTCAGGTTTAAATAGTCTTAAACATAAAGTAGGCTGCAACAAGATGGTGCTATCTAGGTTCACTGTATTAGTGGGAGAAGCTACCATCGGTGTAGCCAGGATGACTCTTGGCCTTCTGCATACATACATATATATGTACGTAGATGTAGCTCTGTAAGTTAAGCCATCCTTAGATCTGGGATTTCCACAAAGTGCGCACCAAGCCTCTGAATTGCTACCAGAATTACCTCTGAATTGCTACCAGAGTACATTGTGGTATTTGGAAGAGTAGAGTAAAAGCTCAGAAAGAGTGGATCAAGAAGGAACTTCCAAAGACATTTAGAACACCTCAGGTCTGTCAAATCCTCATTCAAAACAGAAAACTATCATATCACAAAATACTTCGCTTTATTTCAGTATGTGTACCTCCCTTCTCATATGACTGTTACTGACCGATGTACTATGTATATCTCTAGTAATCTACAGCTGAGGTAATGAGAGAAGGTGGTGTTAATGAGCCTGGCCACACCAACTGTCTGCAAAAGGACATAAAATAATTCTCAGGGTGTTGTGATCAAATAGATGCAAAGTGGACAAATGAAATTCTATGTAAACAATCACCCTAATAATTCACTTTTCTTGGCAAAGATTGGATTACTTAAAACTGATTTTTTACAGAGCGCGGTGAAGCACTGAAGCAGGCTACCCAGAGAATCTGTGGGTTCCCCATCCACAGAGGTTGGATGGGGCCCTGGACAGCCTGAACTAGTGGTTGGCAGCCATGCTCACAGCAGAAGACTGGAACTGGGTGGTCTGTAAGGTTCCTTTCAAAGCAATTAATTCTATGAGTGTATGATTTTATCCTTCTGTGAAGATATTTTTTATGCCAACACTGGTACTCATGGGGCTGCATGATGAAATAGACTAAGAAGACAAATTGGCCAAAAGCAAATAACAGAAATATCTGGTGAGCAGCCCTTAAGAATTTCCCAGTTTGGTTGGCTCACTATCATCAGTTCACAGACCTATTCCAGTACAAATGGTATGCAGTAACGTCACAAGAAAGCTCCCTAGTTACTTTGCTTTGAGCAATGCAGTGTCTCTTAAATGAGATAGGAAGAATGAAAAAATCTGCTTAAAGAAGTTCTGAACTACAGATGCTACTGGTATCAACTAGTCCAGAGTTTTACCATTAAATCCGTCATCTAGATCTCTGCCACTGATCGTCACTCCCAATTTATCAGGACTTAGGAGGAACAACAGAATAGCTGGAGGACTTATACTGCTCTGCCTGTGTGTTACACAGATAAAAACTTCTTGTTTGAAATACCATTATCAAATCCTTAATGAAGAACCAATTCGATCATTTAAGAGAAAAAATCTGGCAAATAATACACAGATAAAACTGTATGAGTTATGAAATTCAAAGTTCAGTTCTTTCCATTTTGTTTGACATTCAGATTAAATAGGTCTTGCATTCTCCCAGCCTAATGGAATGAATTCTTTTTCAACAATTTATTTTATAAAGTATAAAAGACGAACTGGGAGGTCACACTTTGAATGAAAAAGAATTTAAATGATCAATTTCCTCTGTTACTATATATCTTTTAAGAGCTTCCCCTTATTTTTAAAAATCCAAGGTGGAGGTGGCTTTTCAGAGTTTTACAAGCACTAAGGAGCCACTGTTGCATTGGGTGGTGCCTGCAACAGCTTGAATAATCAGGCACATAGAACTGCAGAGAGTTCAATACTTCTAAAACATGGGCTTTTGTCTAACTGTAGATTTAAGCACTAACACTGATCTCATACAAATCTGGGCTCTGCGTAACAGTGAGCTATCTACTAGTGATCTTGAAAGTACATTTAAAAGTCCTATCAGTCATTTCATAGCAAGGAAGGGCTTTTCTGGAGTGGACCTTGGTATAGATTTTTATTAAGGAGACCAATCTTTGTTGTTAAAAAAGGAAACACAGTACTCTTCCATAGAGTTGCCTTACAGTTGTGGAGCAAATTTGTCAGTGAAATTCTTCGACACAGAAAAAAAATACCTCTTCAATATTAAATGTATTGAGGATAGTCTTTGAATACTTTTAATATTGTTCCTTGAGTCCTAAATTCATTTTAAAGAACCCTTTGTGTTTACTCACGTTATTTTAAATGCAGTCTTACATTACAAAGTCACAGCTCGGTTTCTCCAAGGGCCAAGCAGTGGTGACCATTGAAAACCACTCAACCAGTGTGAGCTAAATATACCCATTGATCAGTGCTATTTACCTCTTGAAGTTAAGACCTTATCACTAATGTGATCCCTAAGAATCCTGTACTTTTTTTTTTCTTTTTTGCTCTTGAAATCTACTGCTTTCTTCACCACAGAAAACAATTGATGTCTCTCTCTCACTCAGTTGAGTCACACCCAAAACTGTAAGCAGAACTGGAGGCTTCTGTTTAGAACAAATAAAAGCTCAAAGCAGGCAATGCTGGCAGCTTGAAAGAGTGTTACTTCCTTATTCCATTGTTTGTCTTTTTCTCTCTCCCCTTTTTTTTTTAGCGATGTATGTTCTGATTCCTATAGGGAATGAACTGGGGAAATGCCATAAAAAAGCAGTTTGCAGAGGACTGCGAGCTTTCTCACATTAGATATTTCATGAGGATCTTTGTATATAGGTTTTCCAACCCACTTGTACAAATCGAGTACAGCCTAAGTTTCAGATCAACATCCACACATCAGATGATAAGTATTGCTGTTTACTTATACCATGATAGTAAGACGTGCCATGAAGCTAGACAGAGTGAAAAAGAGCAGTTTCTCTTCAAGTTTCAGGTTACCAGTGGACTTTACTAACAGTGCTATGTGTCATAGTGTGATTACTTAAAATATGTTAGGCAGGATGTAACTTTCCTAGATAGAAGAAAAGGTTTGATTACCCATAGAGTAGATAACTATCCACAAATAGCTTGCAGCATGCTGTCAAGCAGGAACACAATGTTCTATGATACCTTAATTCATCCTGAAAATGTGTAAACTGAAAGAGTGAAAGAGCCTCCTACACTCCAGTGAAATTTCTCACCACTGAGGCAGGCCAGAAATAGTTGGAATGCCATGAATTCAGACCCTTTCATCTGAATTCACTTTAAGGTGTTATTAGACTCCTAAAAGATAGACCCTATCCTACACTTCAGTTTAGCTATCAGCCTAAACACAAAGGTGTTTATTCAAACACATCTCCTGAAACATGTGAAAACTAAACAATTTTCATTTAACCACCTTTTGCCCATCAGATTAGCAGAAGAGTTCTTACTGTCTTTCATCAATAGTATAGTTCTGTACAATGTCCTTTGATCACCAAACTGAACTCAGCTTTATTATTAAATTATGTGCAGTAGCACTGATTGTACTGAACTGAGTTTATAAGTGATCTTAGCTCTTCATACGGTCTGACCAGTTCAGTTCACAGGTGTTATTTATAGATAACATCACCATTTACTAGAGATGATCAATATTCTACTAAAAAACTCTCAGCAGAAACTTTCCCCCTTTTCTGCTCTTTCTTGGTGCAAAGGAAATCAGGATTTCAACAGCTCAGGTTTCAAACTGAAGCTCAGCAAAAACTGAAAGTATGAAACTGAGGAACTAGCTTGGAAGGTTAAAGAAGACTCAGGCTCAGGTACACTCACGTGTAATATTTTTCCTTCCCCCCCTTTTCTTTTTTTTCATTTTTTGTTGAGAGAAGAAGGGAGGTAGCAGCAAACTGAAAAGACATGCAGGGAATAACAAGAAAAGTAAGAAATAATGTTGGGTGTCATAGGGTCTTCTAGTGATGCTTCAAGTAAATGCAGTCTTCAGTGACGTAATCTGTTTATAAGCTTCTCTCTTATCTCCCACCCATGCCTGGGAATCCAAACCAAGATTTTGTTGTCCCTAACATTCAAACCCCAAATTTCAGCAAACAAAGCAGCCCTTGATTTTAACATTACAGTTTCAGCAATGGGTTAAAGGAGCGTTTTGTTCTGCAAGTTGATCCAGTGAATTCAGTTTTTCCACGGCACTGACCCTTCCATGTGAGAGAAGAAGGAGGGATCTTGCCCTTGGTTTGTTCTATGAAGAGGAAGGGATTGAAAAATGCTGATTCTACATCTTGTGTAACAAGTTACAATTATCAGTTTTTTTCTTCATTTCATTGGGTCCATGTATTTTGGTATCCATTGTTAGGGATAACTAATTGTTGCTTTTTTGTAATTTTTTTTAATACCCAACTAACTTCAGAAAAAGCCAATTTAAAACAGCTTCCCTGTGGTCATACAAACACCAGGGTGATCCAAGGAACCTGTCCAGGGTGTTTCCATGAAGAATGGTAGCTAAAAATTAGAAATTATTAGGAATTCTAGTAATGAATGCATTTTATTTCTTCTATTTCCTTGTTTTCTTTTCATATAAGAAAAAGCCTGTTCCAAAAAGACATTTATTATGTAGCAAGAGTTAGCAATTCCTCCCAAGTGATACATACATAACTTCCACGACACTTTTGCTCAGTTTATAGGTCAACTGCGTATTTCTTAATGAAAGAAGAAAAAAATGTTGCTGTTATGGCACAGGTGCTGAAATCTTAGAAACAGCTCCAGATTAACGTGAAACCCCTGTAAATCATGGCTCCTTCACAACGCAACCAATGGGAAGGATTTCCCCAAGCTACCCTTATTTTGCTAAGAGTGTCATCTTGTGGAATTCTTGGAACACTCTTTAGCTCAGACTGGCGGCTAAAGAGGAAGATTAGTTTTCCTCTTGGTGGAGTAATCCATTATAGCTGAGGGTGATTGCTTTCAGGAAAGCAGTTTGTCAACAAAAGAAAATGTGCTTTCCTGACATACACCACTAATGAGACTCCATTTCTTTGTCTCCACTTCAGTGGTATTTTCTTATGACAAAGCACTGTGGGGGGATTTTTGGTTTCTTTTGTTACTGATGCTTTTCTTTAACCTGCAGCAGTTGCATAGATTTTGCTATCAAGTTGTTATGGTTTTAAGTGAAAAGATACGCTGCACCCAGAGGACTGTACAGGTTTCAATATACCCTATGTCTTTGAACCTCTCACCAGCCAGCCTCTGTGATACTGTGGTGCTGATGGTGACAACCTGGTTGCCATAGTACAAAAACGTTTCTTCAGATGCCCTCACTCAGTTAAGCTTTCTGTGATGCCCACTTCAGGGCATGGTACTGTCAAATCAACAGCAGCCATAGTCAGAAGTGTCAATTTTCAGAACGGAATTTATTTCCTGCAACCAATGCTGTACTCTGTGGCCCTATGCCAAAAAAAGAATCACATTTCTCTTTAATTGTCTAAAGCAATTCATGCTTTAAAGTATTCTTCCAAAGTAACACGCCAAGAAAGTATGGGTTAGATGATTTAATGATATTATGTAGTACAGCAGACAAGGATACAGTTTTCAAAGTTCAGTTTGGTATAATTTGCTGTACAGTGGCTTTAAACTTAACCTTGTGTCACTCAGTGCACACAGCTTTTATACGAGATGTTCAAACTAAATATAAAAGGCTATAAAATTCTGCTAGCTGGAGATCTGAAAATACTGTTCTCCTTTATTCGCTGTGTTTCATGAGCCTTCACTCGAGGTAGATAACTTCTGGCACAAGAGTACCTGGCTTGCAAAAGTGTCTTTTATAAAATACTGAAGCAGAAATAGATATTTCTGATTGTTCACAAAATCTGAAGTGAGATGATTCCCTCCATAACATGTAAATAAGCCAAAATGAGCAACTTTTTGAAAATAGCAATGAACTCCTTATCCACCTCATAACACTAGGACTCACCCAGATGGAAGAGTTCTGTCAAATAAATCAACAGCACTACTTAATTTAAGAGCAATTAATTCCCAGTGAAGTCAGTGCAGCTGGACATAAGCCATACCTCTAAGAGACTGTGTTTTTCTGAGTTGTTCCTTCCAGATATCATGTCACCCCATCTTACAAATGAATTACTGCACAAAAAGGTACTACCATAGACGTTCTAGGAACATGAGTTTAGAGTGAATACACATCTTCACTGTATGAGGTCCGATTTTCCAAAGTGGGTTCATGTACATTTATTTATATGGGGAGAGGCTCCTTACTATCCCTGAGCAAGAGCAAATTAAGAGCTTCCCAAAATGAGGAATACTACATGTAAACAGAAAACACAAGTCATACATCTGCAGTGAACTAAAGAACTAATACCACTGCTGCTTATGTGAGGTGAAAATAGCCATGAGCACAACGGCAGAACACCCAGCCAATCATCCAGGGAAAAGCATTATTTTCCAAAAGAATCTGAACTGTCAGATCATCAACAGAGAAAAATGAGTAAACATTATAAATAGCTTCATGAACATACATATTCATGTCTTTGAGTAGCTGGTATTTTAGTGAAACCTCACCTATCTGTCCTAACATTTTGTGGGAGGTGGGTACAGAACTCAGTAGCATGTATGGTTGAACTTAATTAATATATGTGCTCTCATAAGTTTCACATTTAGCAAAGATTTAGTAACAGAGCATTACAATGTACTTTTATGTTGACGTAATAGCATGAGTGATAAGTCTTCATTAACTCATTTGCTAGTAGATTAAATAATAACTTTAATAAGACAAAAAACCCTGCCAAAATAAATATAGAAAGTGTATTGTGATGCATGATTCTTGCAGGAAGTGGGCAAGAAGTGCTCTTTGCATTCCTTTCCTACTTTTCAAAATAAAAGAATTCGTTTTTTCTTTTTCTTTGTTTTTTTCTTTTTTCATTTTTCTCCCCACTGTTATTTAAAAGGAAATACTCTACTACAAGAATGTCTTGAGTTACAATTCATAATATATTATTTTCACCCAGACTCTTCTAATATATTAGGGAAGACAAACTGGTTGGTCTTTCTCTATTGAAACATGAAAGTACTTGACAGAATGAAAAGGCTTAGAAACCATGCAAAGCACAACTTCATCATGGTACTGAGGCAATTAGCTAGCAGTTATCTGGGGGAACAAATCTGCAGCTAACTTAGTTGGGATAAAATACCAAAGATAGCCCTTCAGTTCTTACACTTCAAGGGCCTAAGTACATCAGCAAAGGACAAAGCAGATTTCTGTCTCACCACCTATACAACTAAACAATAACTGAATGCCTGAAAAGGTGGGATTTCATCTGAACAGTTTGGCATTCAGACTCTTTGGGTTTTTCTGTAGCAGAACTGCCAATTTGTTAAAATGGGAAGACGATAGAAGAAGAAGATAAGAAGTGATAATATCTTTTATTTCTCCAACTTGTACAGCTGGAAGTAAAAGGATAGCTTTGAGGTGCACAAACCCTTCTGTTATTAAAACTCTCTTCATAAGATGCACCTGGGAACTCATAACCAAGCAGAGACTAGAAATTCTGGATTCATCAGTGGTTTTAGGGCGTACTTCCTTTCTTCCATTTTCTCCTCCAGCTCCCTCCAAAGACATCTGTGTGCTCCCTAGGCAATAAAATACCTGTTTTTCAACTATCTTAAGAGATAACAACTCTCAGCACCTCTTCTTTCTACTTCAGAGGCTCAAATACCTTTCCCCTCATTTCTAATTAAATTCAGTATAATCAAAATCACAGGCACTGTTCCTAACTTGCATGTAACTTCAAAGATTTCTCTTTAAGTGCTGAAGGAAGACTTCTATACCCACAAGTTTACCTAGACTACCAACTTTCCCAATTGAAAAAATTAAAATAAAAAATGGCCTGTATTCACAAAACACTCTTTAGTAAATCTTCAAATTTTGTTATCCCATCTCAATCATCATTCTATTTTGAAAGTAGAGCAAAGTACAGTTAATAGCAAACGATGGCATAAGATTCTTCCTTGCTCAAATGACTTTGAGATGTGCAGTGGGAAGGAAATTTACCCTTCTGCAACACTGCTTGTGGAGCAGGCCTATGAACAGAACCCTTGCAGAATCTCATCACTTACGAAGCACCACAGGTAGTCTGCTCTTGCTCACGTGCCCAGGGACTGTTAGCCAAATTCCAAATCCCTGTGGCAAGGAGAGGCATGGGTCTGGGAAATTCAGAGGTAGAAAGTAGATGTTTACTGACCGACTCTCTTCAATTTATCTTCCTAATCATACATCTCAAGTCTTCATTTATCACCAAGGTTTCAGTAGGTACAAGGTGTGACTCCATTAATTGGACCCAAACAAATTCCTAGTCACTACTCACACCCACAGTGCTCCTTCTGTTGCTCTTCTGCTCCGTATCAAATCTTCAGTCCCGTAGAGGTGGTTTGCTTGTCATCTTTAGGCTGACAAGTAGGCTGAATAGAAGGCCACATAAACTTGCACATGCATGTGAGAAACATCACATCTCTACCTCAGCGGTTGTTGGAAAGGTCTGCCTCTCTCACTTACCCTTGCATTCTGATTAGGATGCCTCTGTATTTCCTGCATGAATGCACTGGAGATTTTACGTTTGGAATATTTGCTTGGCAATCTTGAGAAATTTCTTAAACCAGGGAAGCCCAAAGACTGTAGTCAGAGCATTGTTTGTTTTCTGAAAGAGCTTCCCTCATTTATAAATTTGTTGGTATGGAAGGAATTCATAGAATTATAGAATCACAGAATGGTCTGGTTTGAAGAGGACCTCAAAGATCATTAATTTCAACTCCCGTACTGTGGGCAGGGTCGCTGACCACTAGATCAGGCTGCCCAGAGCCACACCCAGACTTGCCTCGGATGCCTCCAGGGATGGGGCATCAACAGCCTCTCTGGGCAGCCTGGTCCAGTGCGTCACCATCTTCTGTGCAAAAAACTTCCTTCTAATATCTAAGCTCAGTCTCCCCTGTCTTAGTTTAAAACCATTCCCTCTTGCCCTGTCACTATCAACCTGTGTAAACAGTTGTTTCCCTTCCTGTTTATAAGCTCCCTTCAAGTCCAGGAAGGCCACAATGAGGTCTCCCCAGAACCTTCTCTCCTCCAAGCTAAACACTCACAGTTCCCTCAACTTTTCCTCATAGGAGAGGTGCTCCAGCCCTCTGGGCCCATTCCAGTAATTGTTCATATGACACTGGGTCTTGTATCTTCAACAAACCATCATGGAAACAATCCATTAATTTTAGTTAGTTAATGAGTTAACAGTGTAAATCACATGCTGTTGAAAGTTTGTGGAAGTGGGCTGATTTCCAGCAGCTCAACTTAAGGCCTTACTAATTTTTCAAGTACTGTTAAACAAAATATTTTTCAGCAATAACTTCAAATTGAGTCTATACAAGACAAACAAGCATTTTGTTTTTCTAACAAGCGTCAATAGAAGTGATACAAAATATTTCATGCTTTCATTGTTGTAATATCAATCAGATTTTTAATGGAAATCTTGCTGTGTCACAACATGATGTCAAAATTAAGTAGATAGGAAAGTAACAGATTTCATTGCAGCTGAATACTGTTAAAAAAAAAAAAATAGGGTGGGATTGTTTTCCAGTGATATATAGACGTGCTTAAAAGGAAGATCCCAGGGAAGGACACTGCAAAAGAGGGTTTGTGAATTAAAAGAGGATTTTGCAGTGACCACAAGCAAAAAATGTCTCAGTTGCAAATGTACCAAACTCCAAAGCACAGCATGGTTTGTAAAGGGAGTTACTGTGTACAATACATGATTCAACACCATTTGGACCTGGTGTGGAGTATCATGGGGAGAACAAAAACAGTAATTAGAGATTTAGAAAATATTCCTCTGAGGAAAGGCTGAATGAACTTCTGAAGAGTAAAGACTGAGAAGAAACATGGATACATTTGTGGTTACATTTTCTTTGTTTGGTTGGTTTGTTGGTTTGGCTTGGTTTGGTTTGGTTTGGCTTGGTTTGGTTTGGTTTGGTTTGGTTTGGTTTGGTTTGGTTTGGTTTGGTTTGGTTTGGTTTGGTTTGGTTTGGTTTGGTTTGGTTTGGTTTGGTTTGGTTCGGGGTGTTTTGTTTTTATTTTTGTTTTTGTTTTCTGTGTGTTTTTATATGTGTTTTGAGTTAGATTTTAGCGTAAGGAGAAAAGAAGTAAAGTTTATATTCATGGGTAAAAGGACAAGATATCTTAGCTATAGTGTCTTTGTTTCAGTTGAGATGGAATTATTTTCTTGAGAGTGGCTGGTATGATGCTATGTTTTGATTCTAGGAGAAAAACAATGTTGATAACACACTGCTGTTTATTGTTTCTGCTAAGTAGTGTTGTGCAGAGCCAAAGCCATTCACAGCCAAGAGCCCAAGGAGATGGGAGGGAGAAGAACTAGGATAGCTGAGTCAAACTTGCCAAAGGGATATTCCGCATCCTATAACACCAAGCAGAAGGAGTTTTGAAGAGAGCAGAAGTTCATCACTTCTTCCACTGTTCAGTGGGCTAGCTGAGCATCAGTCAGGGGATGGTGAGCAATTACTTGTGCATCACTTCTTATATGCATTCAGAGAAAAGGAGAACAGTTATGGCCATAACTATTTTCCTTTTCCTTTTCTCTGTCTTAGAAAATAGTTTTGCCTCAACACACTAATTCTATTCCATTTTTTTTCATTTCTCTCTCCCATCACAGTGGAAAGAGAAGGAATGAGTAAATGACTGTGTGGTGCTCAGCTACCTTCCAGGTTAAACCACAATATATAGATACTTGGGATGAAACTCTCCAACAGTCATAACTGTTTATCATATGACTTGGGCAAAAAGATTGTGGAAGGAGATTCTACTGACTTCCAGGAATGCCACATGAAGAAATGTTGTCATCAGGAAGGATGACGGACCAGATGACCTAGATGGCCCCAAGATCTTTAGCAGGATTCTTCAAAGATCTTTTTTTCTATTTGAACACCTCTTTCTTAAATTACCATTTAGGATGCTCATGGTACCAAAGCACTACCAGATTTATATCCACAGCTGTGCTTTTCCTGTATAACATAAGAAAGCAAAGCAGTCAATATCTTCTTCTTCCATCTATCTTCTCTCCTTTTTCTGATTCAGAGGTGAACTCAAGGCTGAAAACCATAGAACATTAACAGTGCCAGGTAGTGGGGACTCCATACGCATTTTCTTGAAAGTGAAAGTCAGCACTGAAATAATAAGGGACCGTTAGAAACATCCTTCATTATAGCGTCAGGTCAGTAGTACTTGGTACCAGAGCCAGTCTTTCAGGAATGAGATTGCCCTAACCATACTAAAGGTAGGAGACAGCTCTTGTAATCTCAGCTAGGTCTCTGCTTTAGTTGTGTTCCCTTGGGAGGTGTGACAGTCACTTATACCATGGCACTGTCACTACCAACTACAGTACTACAGTAACTACTGTAGTTACAACCAAGATTAAGGCACTCAGAAGTGAAGGAAAATATAGAATTAAGTTGAAATTTGGAATAACAGAGACAAAAAAAGGATAAGATAATTCACTGCTTATGGAGAAGATGTCTCATTTGAAGCAGCAAACCCTTAGAAAAGTCAGCTTTGTCTTTTTACATCTTCCTTCTGATCCCGTGTGAACCACTGCAATCCAAACAGAGTGAACTTCCAGATCATTGTTCATAATTATCAGTAGAATAAATGCTGCTGGGTTACCAGCTTGTGTTGGGCAACTGTGTGAGAGACCCTTGGAAACCACCAACCAGAAGCCTCTGAGGTTTTGCATTGGAGTAACCTCTTCTTACAGACTGTCTGTAAATTGGAATTCACATAGCTGCCTCCACTTACTCAGGACAACATGGCAGTTAATGATTTTTTTTTCCCCATAATTTTCTGAGATTATTGTCAATGGATTATAATCACTGCTCCTGTTAAGAGTACAGCTTACATAGAAAATGTATCTAAACACTAATAATAACACTACATGTAAATAGTAACTTAATGAAGACAAAATAGCAAACTATTTGTTATGTAAGATAATTATTAGAAAGATACCGCTTCCACCAGGTCTAAGAAGGAGGTGTTTAGGGAAATAACGTAGAAAACAGTATGGCTATCAGTTAATACTTCCCAGCTTTAATCTTCCTGTTATATGTAACTTCATGTAGTTGCAGATTTGCTTCAATAGCTGCACTGGAGAATAAAGAAACAGATAGTGTTACCTCTGGTTTACTCTAATGAACAGGATGATGACTAAACAAGTTTATGTTCTCATTTTCTTCCCATCACACATCTGGGCTGCTCGCATTGGGTTAAGGTATATTCTCAAAAAACGTAAGGAATTGCACCACCGTGGGGTGCAGAAACATTGTTTTTGCTGTGTAGAATGGAAAGAATGTAGCAACTGTGATAACAAATGAGAGTTACCGCAGATCTACTTCTGTTGTTCAGAGAATCATAGAATCATTAATGTAGGAGAAGACATCAAAGATCATCTAGTCCTACTTGTCAGTCGACCAGCACTATACCCATTAATCATGTCCCTCAGTGCAATAACCATATGGCTCTTGAACACCTCCAGGAACAGTGATTCCAACACCTCCCTGGGCAGCCTGTTCCAATGCCTCAACACTCTTTCAGAGAAGCTTTTCCTAATATCAAACCTGACCCTCCCATGGAATAATTTGAGGTCATTCTCCCTCATCTCATCACTGCAAACACATAACCGTAAGATGCACATTATTTTCTGTTAGAGGAATTTGCTAATAGAAGTAATACATATAAAGCTTAAGATATGGAAAGCTGAGTGGAGGAAAAGGATCTGGGGCTGTTTAGCTGACACTTGGCACTGGTAAGGCTGCATCTTTAGTACTCTGTTCACTTTTGGACCCATCACTACAAGAAGGACATTGAGGCCCTGGAGTATATCCAGAGAAGGACAGCTAAGCTGTGAAGGATCTGGAGCACAAGGGAACTGGGATTGTTCAGTCTGGAGAAGAGGAGGTTCAGGGGAGACTTTATCGCTCTGAAACTAACATCTGAAAAGAGACCATAGCCAAGTGGGGGTTGGCCTCTTCTCCCAGGTAACAGTGATTGGACAAGAAGGAATCGCTTCAAGTTGTTCCAAGTTGTGTCTGGGAAACTAGGGCACAAGAGCACAGGAGTACAGAATTTATTTTATTCTCAAAATATTTTGCAGATCCAACAAATCTGACAGCAAATCAGGTGTGACTAGCTGGAATAAAAGTAAATCCCCTGAGCAGCCTGGGAAGCACCCTGTAACATCCTTTGCTCCTCACTCACGTGCGTGCTAACTCAGAAGCAACACTTGAGATCTGTTCCCGCAGATCCCATAATGACACTCAGCCACCACAGAATCCTGACACACTGATAATAAATGCCTGCAGTGTTGATATCCTGCTGGAAACTATTCCAGGAAATGTTTCTGTTAGAGGAAAAACATCACTGTGCTGTGTCCCAGTAGCAGTAGAGCTCAGGTTTTTCTCAATGGAGTAAACACTTCACATCACCACCAGAAAGCCGACTTTCTGGTGACCTCCAGCACAGCTGAGTAGGAAGGGCACAAACCTTCGGGAACAATCACACTAGAGCAGGCACAGCACGGTGCGATGGGCAGACAGATGCTCTCGACCTCCACACCTACAGCAGTTCCCTGTGCAGGGGGCACCCTCTGTGCTCCCGGAGCCTGAGGCGGGAGAGGCAGTGGAGGTGGGGACCAGGTCGGGCCAGGCTGGCGGAGCGGGACTGCCACTTCCTTCATTTTTTCCGGAGTTTATTGTAAAGAAGTAAAGTTTGCGGGCTTGTCACATGACCCTGACAGGTCCTGCCTATTGAGAGCCAGACCACCCACATGGAGGACGATGGAGCTGCTTAATAGGAACAGGCATGTAATTGTGCGTGTTTCCAACACTGCACGGAATGCTGGCAGCTTGCAAGGGTTGTTGTTCTACGCTGTCAGGTCCTCTGGGGTGAAAAAAAAGGAGAAGGAGGAAGAGGAAGAGGAGGAG
>VXAB01008053.1:0-57966 GCA_013399175.1 Odontophorus gujanensis
CGACAGTGACAATACTCCTCCTCCTAGTCTTGGTGGGCAGTGCCCTCCTAGAGGCTCTTTCTGGGCAGTGGGCGCGGATGGAGAGCCGTTGCCCTAGCAACACGTCAGCCGCTCTCGCGAGAGCTGCCAGGCTGCTGTGATGCCTCGGGAATCCCTGGATGAGGGAAACCGAGCGAATCCCCTGTGCACCCNGACATTAAGCGAGGCTGAAAATGTTAAGGAAAGTAAAAAATGTTTGGTGTGCTATTAATAAAATTAGTTCAAGCCTTGGATTCTGTTTTTTGTTTGTTTGTTTGTTTGTTTTTTCCTTTTAATAGAATGCAGTGCAATTTTAATAGTTGTCCTTGCAGTGTGTTGTCCTGAGTTTTTCTACATAACTTCAAGTATATAACTAAGGTACCTGTCAAATTCAACCTAATATCCCTTCCTGATGGGAAGAAATAGACGTCTCCAGACAACAACTCAGGATGTCTACAAACAGAATCATTTTTGGCACCACCTACAGTCTATCACTCTATCACCTGTTTGCAGGGTGACAGGGGGCGACATGCTCTGTGTGGAGCCTCAGCTGCGTGCCAGGATCTCGGGGCCGATAGGGACTGGCACCACCAATCAATCTCCCTCTCACAATCCTTTATGGTCCTCAGCCTCTCCACCTCCTCCTTCAGGCAGACCACAAGATTGAGTAAGTCATTTACCTGGTCACACCTTACACAAGTGCTGCCTCCATCGCCAGGCACTGCAAAGGCCAGGCTTTGGCACTCATCACGGGCAGTGACCTGCACACTAGCGTGCTGTTTTGGGACCTCAGTCTGGGTCTCCACACTCTTCTTATCTGCAGCCTTCCTCATACGTGTGCAGGGGACCTCTGTCTGGGTCTCCACATTTTTCCTGGCAGTAGCCTTCCTCCGGGGGGCAGCCATTTCAAACCAGTAGACCCACTAACACTAGCACAAATTAGAATAGCCTTAACAAGGGTGCGAATGAACAACCCCGCCCTGCTACTGGTAGTGCTGGCTCTGCCCTCACCCCATCACCAGGTCATTGACAGGTGCTCCCGCACCTGTCACTCGTTTCAGTGACAACGACAGTGACAATACTCCTCCTCCTAGTCTTGGTGGGCAGTGCCCTCCTAGAGGCTCTTTCTGGGCAGTGGGCGCGGATGGAGAGCCGTTGCCCTAGCAACACGTCAGCCGCTCTCGCGAGAGCTGCCAGGCTGCTGTGATGCCTCGGGAATCCCTGGATGAGGGAAACCGAGCGAATCCCCTGTGCACCCTGCGAAAAGTCGCCTCGACTCTGGCTCCGAAGCAGCGAACCTCGACGATCACATGACAACCTCAGGCAGCTCTGCAGACTCAGGACAGATAGGCTAGAAAGTTGTTTGAAGGAAAAGGATCCAGGAGTGTTAGCTGATAGCCAGCTGGACATGAGTAAACAGTGTTTCCAGATCGACAAGATGGGCATAGATATTCTGCCTTGTATCAGGAATAGTGCAACCAGTAGGAGCAGGGAAATAATCATCTCCCAATACTCAGCACTACTGAGGCTCCACCTTGAGTACTGAGTTCAGTTTTGAGCCCCTCACTAGAAGAGAGACATCGAGACATCAAAGCCCTGGAAAAAGTCCAGAGAAAGGCAACGAAGCTGTAAAGGCTTTGGAGAACAATTCTTACGGGGAGCAGCTGAGGGAACTGGGATTGTACAGTCTAGAGAAGAGGAGATTCAGGGGAGACGTTATCTCTTTCTACAAGTATCTGGAAGAAGGTTGAAATGAGCTGGGGATCATCTTCTTCCACTTAACAGTGACAGGACATGAGGGAATGGCCTCAAGTTGCACCAGGGGAGGTTCACGTTGAATATTAAGAATTTAATCTCTGAAAGAGTGGTGAAATATTGGAACAGGCTGCCTGGGGAAATGGTGGATTTGCTGTCCCTGGAGGTGTTTAAGAAGATGGTAGATGTAGTACGTAGGAGCATGGTTTAGTGGGCAAAATTGGCTATAGGTGGACAGTTGACTAGATGCATAAGTAGTGGGTATGTGAAGAGGATGTACTATCTAAATTTAAATTACGGGTTACAAAGAATCTTCAATGTTTTTGTGAGTTTGTTTGTCGTTTTCTTCTCTGTACTCAAATTTTCTTTTTCTATTCTACAAGTTTCTGTGTTCTTAATTATAATATAGGTCCGATTTTTAAATAAATGTAGTTTAGGGAATCATGACTTTGTGTATACAATCAGTATGCTTCTCCTTAACACAACAGGAGAGTGAAGAAGCAGTGGAAAATACTCCTTTGTAAGGATTAAAGAGAAGCTGTTTTTTAGAAACATACCCTTTCTGACCTGCTGAAGCAAAAGTTGGGGTATACATGTCATGCAGTGACAGTAGTCTTCTGAATGTATTTATCTGACAATGAAAAAATCGTAATTACTCAAGAAATAATATTCCTTTGTCCTATAGGGACTGAAAGAGTGTTTGCTTATATCATTGCACGTACACAGTATGCCTCTTCCACTTCTAGCTTTTGGCAAATGGGATCTTTGTCCCACATTTTTTGAAAAGTGTATGCAGATCTGACTGATGCTATAACCCAATGTGTTCTATTTAATCTCCATAAGAGTATCTGTGCAAGTTGGACAAACAAAAGCATGTTCTGAATTATCCAGTTTCGAAGAGCTTGCAGTATTAGCAATACCAGTCTAGAACAGAAACACACCACACAATTCAGCAAAATATAAGTACAAGTAATTACTGTTTGAGAATTTCTCTGTACTGCTAAAGGAGAGCAGAATGTAACCCAACCCTGGAAACAAGTGACACTAAGGTAACCATCTGAAAACTGACTACAGACAGTTGAAGATTTGCCCTACATAAAGCCAGATGGAGAAAACAAAACTTGACAAGGCAAGAGCAAATAGGTGGTGTAAATGACAGACCCAGCACTCAAACTCAGTCGCTGTTTGCTGTGTTGGTGAAGCTGTGCACTGAATATCCCTAAAAGTGATTCATATGTAAAAACTCAAGGAAGGAAGGCTTTTTGTTGGCTCTTTCATTTGTTCTGGTCCTTTACCATGAAAGAAACCAGCAGTGTTCTGATATTTTTTTATGGAAACAGTGAGAGTATCTCCAGTGCTTCCCTGAAATGACTATATTGTTTATAAAACAGACTATAATGTTAATCTGCAATTAGAAAAGCTTCATACATAAAAAGGACTACAAAGAACTGTCATTATTTCTCCAATCTGTCAGATACCTGGTACACAGAATTTCATAAATAGCTGTTATAAAAATCTTGTTATGGGGAAGAACATTATTTCTTAGGTCTGTTCACAAGAGAATGACATTTTCTTGAACCTGCTCTTAAGTGTAAACGAGCTTTTGGAAAGCATGGCTTTTGAGTGAGCAACTATACTCCCTGAAACCCTCCCCAGGATTCATATTATGTGTTTAAAACACAGAAAATGCACATGGCGTTTGTCAGCTTGCCTTTAAGAACACACATAAGGCAAAACTGGGAAGGAAGGTAAATAGCACAGATAATGAAGTGATGAAAAACATCTTATCTGAAGGTCAGAAGAAAAGTTACTGAAGGCTACACTTCACATGCAATTGATACATCTGCTGCAGATTTATTACAAAATATGTATTTATCCAGCAGATGGTCTCAGAGTAATGCTCACTGGCAGTCACTGCCCAAGTTCAGTTCATTTTCAACTCAGTCTTTGCATAGAAACTAGTTGATTAATCTGATTTTTCAAGTAAATGCATATTCAAACTAGACAAGAGAACTTAAAGATGAAAAACACCGAAACATTTGAAGAGAAAGAAAAGTAGATTGAGTGACTATATACGTTCAGTTAATTACTATTAATAAAACTGAAAAACTAGACCTCCCTACAACATATTAATAGAAAAATTTCAAGAGAAAATATGGAGTTTATTGCTTTATTCGGTTTAAATGACTTTGTCCTTATTCTGTTTATTTATTTTTCTGTCATCTCCCTAATTATGTATTCAGTCAAGCCTTCAAACATGCATTAAGCTTTCTAAAGGTTGTTTCTCTTCATAGAAACAGGCAGAGCCTGAACATTGAGAAAAGAGGGTGGAAGAGGAAGAGGAAGAGGAAAAGGGAAAGGAAGAGGAAAAGGGAAAGAAAAAGGAAAAGGAAAAGGAAAAAGGAAAAGGAAAAAGAAAGGAAAAGGAAAAAAAGGGACTTAACCCTATCTGGCTGACTAGTTAATGCTTAGAAGCCTTACTAATACAGGGTACAAAAGCAGTTTTGATGTAAGAAATATGTAGTGATAGTTGCAGAAGATTGCAGAAACTGATCACCAGTTCAGCCTTTTTCTTTCTTTTTTACAGCCCTTGAAGCTGACAATAACTACCCTTTGTTGGCTGTTTGTTTCTGTTTGAACTAATAGCATGGTTTACATGATCTGTACACTATGAGTAGTGCATATTATTCTCCCCGTGTTAATATATGAAGTTGCTTAGAATAAACATTGATTTTGGTCTCCTGAAAGGAACTGGAACATCTGAGGTTATAAGCAAATGTGTTTATAATCTTATTTGATTCAGTGATAGAATGAGTACTGGAAAAATTATGCACTGTTGTTTCTATCTTCTTACCAGTCAGTTTATTTTGCAAACACTATTGGTGCAAAAAAAACCCAACCTTATTGTCAGAGATACGCATAAAACACTTTGAGAGTAATAAGGTTGAAGGGATGAAAAAATAAGCAAATATTTTTACTATTATTGCAGCACAAACGTTTGGAATATTTGAAATAGTTTTTATGTCTTTGGAAATAATATGATTCAGTGATATCAGGCTCTGCCTCTTTTTGAAGGGAATAGGCATCTATGAAAAAGGTATTAACAATACTTACAATTTCTAGAAAAGTAATTTAAATCTATGTAAGTTAATTCAATGTGTAAACACAACTACTATGGCTCTTACTAAAAGTTCTGTTTCAGTGAATATAGGATCATGAAAATACTTGCCTGAAAAATGCCTTTCAAGATCATCTGGTCTGACTTCCTGCTCAAAGCCAGGCTAACACCAAAGTTAAATCAAGGCTTTAGGAACTTCCCAGTCAGCTCCCAAGGATGGAGATTCTGCATCGTCCCATCACATCCAGTGCTTAATTGCTCTCGTAGGGAATAACATTTTCTTTAGGTATAACTAGAATTACCTATGCTGCATTGTAACTGTCCTCATCGTTCATATTGTACTTCTGAATTCCAGTTCCAAAATGACTGGGAATTGTCACCTGGACACTTTTGTACAGTCTGCACAGGCTGAGTCTTATTCAGCTACTTGCTCACTATTGTTCCCATGTCCACTCATGCAAAGCTGGACCACCAGTTCTAGCACATACTGTTGCATGAGGTTCTTCTGTCGCAAGAGTTGCCTTGCTTTTTAGATTGTTAAGCAGGTTGTCTCTGTGAAAACAGGAATCCAAACTAATGATGGCAAATTCATATTGTATTGTCTCTGTAGATACAAAGTGGAATTGTAAAACAGTTTCTCACTATAAAAATTCAAAATAGAAACCATAAGTATTTAGCCAACATCTCAGTCATGAAGTTTTGATCTATTTATATGCTTGTCTCAAAACCAAATATCTAAATCAGTTTTCTTTACCACTGGGAAGACTAACAGGGCTATTCATGCACAACTGAGTTTTCTTTTCAATAGCTGATAACTTTTCTAAGCAATTAATCAGAATCATTGCAATTAAAGATAAGCCTTTACTAATTGGATATTTAATAATATTGTATGTTTATTCATTTTACTGAAAAGTAGCAATGAATCGAATGGAGAGCCTTTTCTTGTTTCACTGTTGCAAAAAGGAAATTTAAAATGTTAAAATTAAAAACTGCAAAGTCATTGTACAGTTGCATTTGTTAATTATTTTAATGAGGTATTTCCGTCTTAACTTTCATGTTTTCCCTTTATTCTTCTTTCTTCCTCACATACATTAAATCAAACTATAGGATAAGTTGGACCAAGAGAAACCTGATGAGGTTCAACAAGAGTAATTGTAGAGTTCTGCATGTGGGGAGGAATAACAGCATGCACCAGTATGGATTAGGGGCTGACCTGTTGGAATGGAACTCTGGAGGGAAGGACCTAGGAGTCCTGGTGGGCAATGGAGAGCTGTCCTAGCAGCATGCCCTCGTGGACAAAAAGGCCATCAGAATCTTGGGGTGCATTACAAAGACAGTGGCCTGCAGGTCAAGGGAAGTGATTCTTCCCTTCTACTCTGCCCTGGAGGGGCCACATCTGGAGTACTGTATCCAGTTCTGGGCTCCTCAGTTCAAGAAAGACAGAGATCTCCAAGAATGATTCCAGAGGAGGACCACAGAGATGGTTAGGGGATGTGGATCATCTCCCATATGAGGAAAGGCTGAGACACCTCAGGCTGTTCAGTCCGAAGAAGAGATGGCTGAGAGGGAATCTCACTGCTGTTTGTTTATAAATATCTAAGGTCAGTGGGGGTGGACATTTTTCAGTGGTGTACAGCAATGGAACAAGGGTCAATGGGCAGAAACTGGAACATGAGAAGTTCCACCCTAACACAAGGAAGAATTTCTTTACTGTCAGAGTGATGGAGTTCTGGAACAGGCTGTACAGAGAGGTTGTGGAGTCTCCTTCTCTATTCAAGACCCTTCTGGACACCCTGCTGTGCAACCTGCTGTGGAGAGCCTGCTTTAGCAGGGAGTTGGACTCAGTGATCTCTAGAGCACCTACAATTCTATGTCTGCATCCATAAGTACAAAAAACATTTATTGTATTCTGTTCCCTGTGAGAGCTGTGTAAACTCTAGATTTTATGAAGGCATCTATGCTGTGAATTTGTTTTGCTGTCAGGACCTGACCTGGTGCTGATTTCCTTGATATTGTCCAAGCTGGTAGGCTCTGGTGCTATAATCCTGAGTGAACTGGTTACGTCCCTTAATCACAAAGCTGTAGACATAATTGAGGAAAAGCTGACCCTGTGGTTTGGTTCCTGGAAGAAGTATGATTGTAGTGACAACCTTCTCCAGTCAGCACTAAACTTGAACAGGGTAGACTTGAAAGTATTCACAGTAATTGGCTCAGAACTCAGGATTCCTGGACTAAGGCAGAAAACAGACAGTAGAAGTGGACCCAAAGAAGTCCAGAGAACAGTTCCCAGCTTTTGGAAAGAAGAATTAGTGCTAATTCAGACAACCAAGTTAAAGCATTTAAATTGTAATTATATGTTATTTGTCTTACTGAACGTGTTCTCGCAGAGTAAGTGCCTAAGTCCACAAATATAATTGGACGGTGGGATAGATACAATAGGAAAGTACATAAGGGTGTGTCTAGAGGTATGAAAGAAATCTACCAAATTGAAAAATCTACTTAATGAGAATGAGACTTGAACCTGTCTTTAGCTCCAAGCAAAATTACTTTTCAGTATTAGTGGAAAGAAAATTTTTACATCTAAATTTGAAGTTAAATAACTAGAAGAGCTTGGGTTTTCATAACATACCTGGGAATATATATTTATTAAAAAAAAAAAAGGTGTTCTACAGAAAGAAAAAGCACTTATGCTTATAATCATTGTGCAATCATTGTATTATGTGTGGGACAAAGTAGAAGACCTCAGTGCTAACATTTTCCAGAAACTTATCTATCAGGATTGTATAGAACAACACAATAGAAAACCTGGCCCGTGGCTTAATAAAATATATTACTAAGAAACTTTGTGTTAATTATGCATTAAAAATTAATTTTGTTTAATTCCCCAAGCAGATCTTCTCTGATATTCTTCCATTATGAGGGATACTTTTCTGTGTCTCTCATACATAAAGCCAAACAAAAAATTGTTTTTCTTTGATAACTTTTCGTTTGCAGGTGATACAATTTTTTTAATTAGATTTACCAAAGCACCTACTGATTTCATAATAATAATTTGATTTTTTTAGATTGCTTTATAAGTCTAGAAAAGGACACTATCCTACAGTTGTTCGGATTTTGTTTTTTCTGTACATTTGTGTATTTTCTATTACAGTGAAATAAATATTTAAAGGTACTGTTGTGCTATAGACAAGAACAGACTTGATTTACAATGACTAATACATACACTATAAAAATATGTTTTTTTAGAAAAATATTACTTCTGGAAAGTATTTATATACTTAACAGTGTCACTTATGTTATTTCTTCATCACTTCCATTGACAAAAGAACATGTATTACAGGAATATTACAGATCAGATTTAATAAGCTTGTAAAATGAAATTATATGCAACATATTATCTTTGATATAATCAGAATCTGTCTCTGCTATTATTTATAGTAGATTTTTTTTTTTTGCTGAGACTATGAATAATTTGTGATTTTCACCACTCTCAGGGAAGAACTAATTCCTTGCATCACAACTGAAAGTATGAACACCAACACATTTTCCAGCAGAGTCTATGAAGGAGCTGAAGATGTGTGACTAGGAATAATCAGTGCAGCAAAATCCCTCACATAATTATAAACTGCTGGAAGCTAGTGGAAGGCATTGTAATGTGAAAATATAAACACACTGATTGCTAATTACATGGAGACAATGTCAAAGTCAAATAATATACAACATAATACTGACAGTACGAAAGATGTTTTGAATATTTCAGAATGTAATATCTTCAATTAAAGAAGAAAAAAAATCGTACAGTGAAAATATTTTGGCACAAGTAGTATAGAACAAGCAAATTACTGCCACAGAATATTCCTAAATTTTCTAGTTCTAAATGTTTGTCCAAAATAGATATGTACATTTTTTTTTAGGTCCCTAGTTCACCATAAGACTTATTTTTGTTCTTAGTTTTGCCATGGAATCTCCTAGATATGATCCAATCCATTTGCAGAGGAAATGTTTCACTGATTGGAGCATGTTGTTGTTTTTTTTTTTTATCCACATCTCCCAGTCCTTTATAATAGTGGGGTTTAGAGTAGATGGAGTATAAGTCTGATTTAAACAGGAGACACTTTTTTTTTTCTTTTCTTCCCGAAGGTGAGGATATATATTTTTTTAACGAATAAATAATACTAAAAAAAATGTAAAAAGACATATAGTTACAGATAGACTTCACTGGCCTATATAACCGTACATAACCTAAGAGTAATGCCTTTGAGACAGCCTATACAGGTAGCATTTACACTGTGGGGCTACAAAAATTTCCCAGCCCAGGAAGACTTCCAGCCCCCAGTTCCTCTAACAGATGAGGACAAGTGAGAGCACACCATATTTCTCCCATATCTTGTGAAGAAATGTGGTCCACAGGGACAAGAAGGGAGATACATTGTACTGTTACAAGCTCCCCCTCTGTGGGCAGATGAGGAAAAAGCCTGTATGTTCATCACTGTGCGTTTTCCTGGCATCAACAACTGTTCTACAGTTGAACTCCCCCATTATTTAGCTAATGTAGTAAAAGTAGTTATTAGTACTGAACATCTTTCGTGACATATGGTGACACTGTCTTCAGCACAAAAAAATGGAGCAAGCAGACAAATTTGTAGAAACTGATTTGGACGTTTTTAATAATGTTATGCAATTCCTTGATAAATGAACTGGAAAAGAATAACTCTAAAAGTCAAGTCAGGAATTTAGGTTAATTTTCCAGATGTCTGAAGAAGACACTTGAATTCTTCATGGAGTGTTTATATGGGCAGCAGAGCTGCAATGAAGGTACATTATTCTGTTGCTTCAGGACATTGTTCACTAACCTCGCCAACAGTGTTATTTGATAAAAGTGGCTGCATGAAACTCTATATCTGGACCTCCCAGAAATGCAATATATCATCTGTAGACATTGTGTTGTGGATTCTATTATAATCCTTTGCCTGCACTACTAAAACTGCTTCACTACGTGTGCGGCGTATTAAGTGTTGACATAGTATTTTACATGCTTGATCCCTACCACCCAATTAATCTCATCCTATGTATTGTTTTTCATTTTTTTAATAAAATCTAGTAAATAATTTAGAGAACATTGCCAATGTTCTCCTTCTGGAGTTAGAGGTGATAACTCTAACTCTGGCCACATAAAATGTATAGTGTTAGTTAGTTTTTCACTGTAGCCAGAGGATCCAACCAGTGCTAAAAGTGTTGTGTCACATCTGTAATGGTCATAATTTTAAAAGTATGAAACCTAATTTATTGAAAAATCTGAATATAAGAAATTGTTCATCCATTGTCCAGAATTCAAAAATTTCCTTCAATTCTGAAAAAAATTCTTGTGCCTGAGAATACAAACCCTCTCCTTTACATGTCATACTTCAGCAGTGCAGTCACAACATGATAGAATCTGAGTATTAGGAGACAGTAATTTTTCAAGTCTATTCAGAAATTCTGTAATTACTCATTCTACCTCCTTACTGCACTAATGGTGAATGTTTTGCATTTTGATCTGGGTAACTATTAGAATTAAGCAGCTACTGCAAACCCAGTGGGAGCATCTTCCCGACAGTATTGTCAGCAAGCAAGTATCTCCTCATGGCATGAGATATTTCTGCATCTTTTCGGGTCTACTGAGTCCCAGAACAGCACAGTATTTGGACATGAGAAAAAAAAACAAAACAAACAAAAAAAAACAACCACAAATACCCACATTTTGCCTCTTTTCCTCCAAAAAAAAAAAAAAACACAAGGGAAATTATTATTATTATTATTATTATTTTTTGTTTGTTTTTTGTTTTTTTTTTTTTTTTTGCCATGTTTGGCAGAGTATACCTCCTGCTTTTATCACTAACCTTTGAGTTAACTACTGATTTCATCACCTTGGTCCCCAGTACAATGAGTGGCCTAGAGGTATTGAGGAAGGAGGCAGTGGCAAAATTTAGGAAAACTCATGCTTTAGGTGAGATGCTAGGTAATAAGAAGAAGCAAACATGTATCTGCCACATTCTGGGGTAAAAAAAAAAGAGGAAAATATTTTACTCAGGAGTTAGATCAAGAGTCATATTTTTTCTACAAATCAATCAAAGATCTGGTATATATCTACCTAAGTAAGTGGGGTTTTTTGTTAGTTTGTTTTTTGTTATTTTGTAGGGAGACCCTCATTAAAAAGTTGGCAACATCTAACTCAGATACTGCCTGATCTGTTGAAATATTGTTCTAAACCTTTGTATCGTGAAATAAACACCCAAAAACCTTGTGAATGCTTTTTTTTCCTAACAAAAGAGAACACTCTGTTAGTATTCTTAAAGGCTACTGTCAAGATGCTCATGGTATGAGTAGATTATCTTTTCTTTCACAACAGTTAGGGGCAGCATCAGTGCTGGTGTCTGGGAGGCAAGTATGTCTCTGTTAAGATCACTGGAATTTCATTAACGTACACCAGGTCTGAACTTGGCTCAGGTTAATATTTCTGACAATATCCAGACGTATGTAGAAAATGCATGCTGACTCTCATTTCATTCCAGACTAAATAGGATTTTATCCTGGTAGGAGTCCCAATGATTTCAGAAACTGTTCGAGTTCTTACCTATTATTCATCCCCAAAAGAACTTCTGTAGTTTATTAGGATTATCAAAATCATATAAAAAACAAAATTACATGCACTTAATTAAATTATTCAGTGCAAATTAGCTTTTTTAAAGTAAATAATTGCCTGCACACCTTTATTAAGTCTTCAACTACTAATTTAAACAAATGTATGTGTTTGTGTAACAAGAGAAGGAAAAATATTCTTGTTCTTCTTTTATTAAAAAGAGTACATCAACTCAGGCAGTATTTATTACATATGTTGCTTCAATTCTGTATCTTTTATGTCAGATCTAGCTTGCTGTTACCGTGGTCAGATGAAAATATGAAATAAAAGCTTTGATTATACTTAAAGCTTCCTTGGAAAGATAGCAGAAAATATGAAATATTTAATGATATTTAATAATTTAATGATTTAATAATGATATTTATTTTCTTGAAACTCAATTTTAGGAATCATATTTTCAAACTGAAATCATATCACAGACAATGGACAGACCATAAGGGATAATACAAGATAGGAATATAGCCTGACAGGCATTCGTGAAGCACTGGGGAGCACTAGTGCTTGGTTATGTAATATATCTGTAATAGTTTTGTTTAGTATAAAAGTATGTAAGCCTAGATTTTAGAGAATTAGCAGGCAACATACTGAAAGTAGTTCATTTTCTCTTTGTAATTCAGTTCTATAGCTTGCATATCTTATGCTTTGGTAAAAAAAATACTATGTTTTGTGTTTTCATGTTGACATCTACCTGGTGTTCTGGGAGTTCTCTGCAAGTGAAGTGTTGCTGCTTAAATAACAGAAGTATTCTTTGTGAACATGTTTGTGAATTTACAATCAGGTTTTACGGTGTCTGTTTTACAGTCCTCTGGCTCCTTGTGTGCTTTACTCATGGGGAAGTCAAGCTTTACTGTGCAAAAGAAATACAGGGAGACTTGTAGTATACTTTTTGCACTGAAGGAATGGTAGACTGACCCTGCCGTGCCTTACTAGTATTAACAGTAAGAGTGAGCATGAAAAACCTGTGGACTTTTCCTCCTTTTCTATCTCCATCCAAATGTTACTTATTGTATCATAGATAGTATGGAAATAATTTCACAGTGGTAACAGGGAACTAACCATCTCCCTTTCTTCTTTCCCCAGTTTGTTGCTCAGCCCAACTGCCAGCAGCTGCTTGCATCCCGCTGGTATGACGAGTTCCCTGGATGGAGGAGGCGACACTGGGCTGTGAAGATGTTGACATGCGTTGTCATAGGACTCCTTTTCCCAGTCTTCTCTGTGTGCTACTTGATCGCTCCCAAAAGCCCCTTAGGGCTGTTCATCAGAAAGCCATTTATCAAGTTTATCTGCCATACTGCATCCTACTTGACTTTTCTGTTCCTGCTGTTGCTTGCCTCTCAACACATTGACAGGTCAGATGTGAGCATGCAGGGACCACCTCCGACCATCGTCGAGTGGATGATATTACCGTGGGTCCTGGGTAAATGTATTACTGAAGAAAATACAGTGAAAAGTGTTTTGACCCCTGTGGTTTTGACAAGCATTCCCAAGGTGGAAAGTCATGGTGGAGAGTCATAAATCTGTCAAAAATTATTGACCTACCATAACAAGTAAATGTTATGGTATCTAACTACTCCAATACTTGGTGGAATTAGTAGAGAACTCAGGAAACATATAAAAATTCAAAGTCTACCAGTAGAATTTCTGGCATACTACAGTGAGGGAAAAGAATTACTAGTGGCATGAAAAATGAATATTGATAATATTTTTAGTATCTATTTTCTCCAGGGCAGAAATTGTTCTGATTCTTCTAAATGTCCATTTCTTGTTTGGTTTCTTTTCCAGTGCTTTTCTTGTTTTTAAAGTAGAGCTCCATTAACTCTGATAATTGTTTTTTTCATGTATTAGAACCAGGCACAGTGTCAATTCTGGAGCATTATTTTGTTATCTGTGAAGGTAAAGAACTCTCTAGTATCACAGACCCACCTGTTGCAAGTAGTGCTGAACAACATTTTCAAGTGACTATTTACATTAAAATACCCATTCAGAATAATTTTTCTATGCCGAACCATTGATGAAAACTTGTCATGCAACTATGAAGGCCTTTCCTGTGTTTCTTATTTCGTTCAATTCAGTCTGATTCCTAACCACATCAGGACAAATATAACTGATATTGAATGAAATGGAACTGTGGAAGAAAAGACTTGGTAGCTTTTTTGGCAAGAATTTAAGCGTGATATATATTAATTTAAATCATCATCATGGAGAATTTTGTGCACAGCTCTCTGAAATGTTTTGATGAGCTTTTGATATACTTACCTCTCCCAGAATTTCCTGTTAACATGTTGCTTCTATTCAGTTTTGAAACCTTTCCTAGACCTCCACGTTTTTTAAAAGCAACCAAACCAGCAAGGCTTTTGGCATCATTGCTGATGTAATTTATAATGTAGTGTGGAATTTGTTATACTCTATTAGTCAGTACCTGGCATTCTGGAGGAGAATGAGTCAGTGCATTTTTCTCTGTATGTTCCTTAGTAGAGTACTTTGCCACTGCATGAAGAGGCAGGGCTACTTCTGACTTTCACTTAAACAAAGAAACTTGCCTGACCAGTAACTTGTGTATATTTACTTGTTGGGAACCTCTCAGGAATAACAGTTTAATGGGATTTTGCCCATAGGAGAACAGCATACAAGCCTTCACTGTAAAGTGTGCTTTCCTTTGCTGGGTAAATATTGTTACGGATATTTTTTAAAAGCCAGTATCTTGTATTAGTATTGCAAAGGAATTAGCTAGCCTTTCAGGCTGGTCAGAATGATGCTTCCTTTGAAAAAAGTACACTAGATTCATTGCATGAAATTCACATTTAAATGTAAAAAAAAATCTCCTCCAGTAAATTTTCCCAGTTTTATATCATCAAAAAAATAAGAAACTAATACAAAGCTCATTAGTTTCATGCATTACTTCTTCAGAAATCAATGCTACAAAGCTGAGAAGCTAGGGGTTCGTTGGTACTGTTACATGCCTGGAAGAAATATTAGTTACTTTACTGTCCAGCCTAGCAGGTAGTCAGTATCTATCTACTTTTCACAGTATCCTAAGGTGAAAGAGTAATAAGAATAAATGTGTAGCTTACACATAGACCCTATAATGACAAAGTGAGTTTTACCATTAACTTAATCTTTTAAAGAAATAACACCCCACAGGAAAAAAAAAAAGAAAAAAAAAAAAAAAAGCACAATATGAGAAGGGTAAGGCTATTTTTAGCTAATTAAAGCTCTATGATTATATGAGTGACTCCTCCCCGGAAAAAAAATGTAGTGGAAACAAGAACCTCCATTACTCTCAAATTCTAACACTGTTGTTTTCTTGGGAAAGAGTTTGAATAACTCAGCACCCCAAAGCACTTGTTTGAACAAGCAGTTAACCCTGAGTATTATTTCTATCCAGATGACTAACATTTCAAAAAGCAATATTAATATTTATAATATAGTCTCATATGGCCTGTGCTGAATAAACCCTTCCTCCACAAGTCAGTGAAGGGAGTTACTTCATAAACAAATGTTTAAGAGCATGAATAAAGATCAATATTCAGAAAGCTTGTGGTCAGAAAGCTTGTGGTTAATCTAGACTATAATCTTCAGAAAAACTTGTGTCTTCCAAAATATGTTGTATCGAAAGCATTGTGTATTTTACATAGTGATCCCTAGTGGTTCTTAGCAGTTCCATGGGGCATCCTGTTTCATGTTGAATGTTTTGACTTAGGCTGCTATTTTCAACTCATATACGTAAAGATCATGGTACGGAAATCTTATAAAAAATTAAATAGTTTTACTAAGTTCCTATCAATAAGATAAGGTTAGATTCCAGACCACAATTTATTCTGCAGCCTAATCTCTTTATAATTTACAGTTATGCAGTATCCTTCAAAAGAGTATGTACATCACTCTTGAATTGCAAGAGGGATCCTGTCTGTAAAATGCATAGATATCTTTGCATTTTATGGATGCTAGTGAAAAACGCTGAAGCCTGAGATGAAACTAATATGGCACAAGGATTTAGTTTTACTCTGAAATTGGGAATGTGCCCAGGTAAATCATTTTCCCAAAGCAAAGGTTATCCTGGAGTTGCTACAGCATGTCAAAACTATTAACATTTTAAACAATAGAGTTCTTTGTTTGTCCTTCTTTCCATTAAAATGCCTTCACATGTAATTTGCATTTTAATAGCTGCTTCTCTAAAAATGGAGAGGAAGAGGAGCTTTACTTTCCAGTCTTCTCTTCCAAAGAATTTCAGCATATATATGTTTCATAGAATTTAAGAAGTTTTATGATTGTCCATAATGATCAAAGGTCTCCAACAGTTACACAGTAATTCCTATTAGCCTACTACTATGTAAAAGAACATTGTATTTGCATAATTAGCACATATTAGTAGTGTCACTAGAGTAGGAAATTTTGAGGAAAAGCCTGTATTGGGCTACATTTCCATGGAGACTATTTTATATTTTAAAAGTCTCTTAAGGAAACTTCTTCAGTAATTTTGTCTTTTACATGATGAGAAGAATATGCAAGCAGTGTAAAGTATGTGGAGATTATCCGTGGAGTGATAAGTCAGCGTAACAAGGCCAGTGTTATAACTTTAAGAAAGAGTTGTGGAAAAATATCTGAATAAGAAGAATTGGAATCTCCTTTACTTGAATCTAGGAAAATGAGAAATAAGTTATTGCTAGTAAGAATTTTATTTTCTTTGTAGCAGCTGGTAACCCAGATTTCTCAAGCATCCCAGATGCTTCACACTGCAAGAAACATAGGCTTGTCTCCTATCCTTAAAAACCTATCGCCACTGAAAAAGTCAGGATAGAAAACAACAAACCCATGTTGTAAGAGTCAGAACATTTTGCACCATCAAATTCCTCATCCTGTCCCTGCATTGTCTTTGAGTGCACCAACAGTTATGCAAAGTGGAAATAAAACCATGTGCCTTGAAAGTAGCTCATATACAGATAATACTACCCCCTGTAGACTTCCACATATCTGTTCTAATCTGATTTAAACTCAAGCAGTGGACGCAATAAATGCCCCCTGTGTCTTCTGGGCATTCATCTCACCAAAGGATGTTGTATAATTCAGAGTACATTTCTATATTTCTGGTGCTTTATTTTTCAGAATAGTGCCTGGAGCAGTAGTGTATTCTTTCTGGGTCTCCTTAACAGTGCTTTTTCCATCCTGTTCTTTCTGTCAGTAGCTTATACAAATTATTAGACTGTAGGAATCTGTAGAGATTGATGGATGTTCAGAAACTGTGCAAACTGCAAACATTTATGGTAAACATGTATGGAAATGTACTTTGTTGCCAGTTATGAACACAGTGCACATCCAAATTGATTGCATATCAGGACACTTCAGATGGAAGGAATCATAAAAGTCGCATGTACAACACCCATCATCTTCTAAATTTGGTAGAAAAGAATGTGAAAGAAATGTAATTGTATAAATTGGTAAGTTCTAGGGAACAGATATAAAGGTGAATACAGCTAGCAAAGTGAAGCAGTACGTAACCAATAGCAACAAATATGGTGCAGTGGAGGACAATACCTGATAAAGCTGAATGCAACTTCAGTCACAAAGGATAATGCCATAATGGCCACTCAAGACCATTTAATCCAAACTACTGCTCAACACAGGCTAACTACAAAGATAAATCAAATTCCTCAGTCTCTTATGCAGTCAAATCTCGACATTTCTTCAGGGATGGGTATTCAAACTCCAGACTCTGGAGGCCATACCTGCAAATAAACACTGCTGAAACTTTTTTTTCTGGTATCAGCTGGAATATCCCATGCCATAACTTACAACCATTACCTTTTGTCATCTCAATCTGCAACTCTAGGACAAGTCTTCCGCTAATATTTCAAAAGCAGCATTTACATTAGTAGATGACAGCACTAATATCTTCTCCATTAGTGTCCTCTTCTGTAGGCTGGATGAACCTAACTCTCTCAGCGTCATCACATGGTCCAGCCCCTAGTCAGCTTGATGGTCTTCTACTAGGTTCAACTCAGTCTAAGTAATATCTCTTTTTGAGGGAATCTCAAAACTGGGCCCATTTAAACATCAGAAGAGTTGAGTCTTGTACCTGGAGAGGAATAACTGCATTCACCAATATGGATTAGGGGCTGACCTGCTGGAGAGGAGCTCTGCAGGGAAGTGTCCTGGTGGACTACAGGGTGACCTGAGCCAGCAGCATGCCCTTGTGGCCAAGAAGTCCAATGGGTTGCATTACAAAGACAGTGGCCTGCAGGTCAAGGAAAGTGATTCTCCCTTTCTACTCTGCCGCAGAGAGGCAGCATCTGGAGCACTGCATCCAGTTCTGAGCTCCCCAGTTCTTTCTGACAGGGGTCTCCTAGAAGGAGTACAGTGAAGGACCACAGTGATGATGAGGGGTCTGGAGCATCCCCTGTATGAGGAAAGGCTGAGACACCTGGGTCTGTTTAGTCCCGAGAAGAGAAGGATGAGATGGGATCTCACCACTTTTAAATAAATAAATATCTAAGGTATGGAAGTCAAGTCAATGGGAGTGAACTCTTTTCAGTGGTGTGCAGAAATAGAACAAGGGTCAGTAGGCAGAAACTGGAACACAGGAAGTTCTGCGCTGTTGTCAGAGTGATGGAGTTCTGGAACAGGCTGCCCAGAGAGGCTGTGGAGTCACCTTTTCTGGTGATCTTTAAGACCTTTCTGGACACACCCTCCTGTGCAATCTGCTGTGAGGAACCTGCTTTAGAGGGGGTTTAGCATTGATGACCTTCCACAGATCCCTTCCAAACTCTATAAATCTGTGATTCTGTGAGTTACTTGCTATCAGGAGTGCCTGAATCTTTCCATAGCAGAATCTTTTACCCAGTTACTTGGAGATCTACCAGATTTTCAATATTTAAGATGAACACTTCATCTGCAGATGATTTTATTTTATTCTTTGATTGTTGGAGATATTGGTCGATATGTGTATTTATGGTGTGCAAAATTTAATCTAGAATGAATTTCCAAAATTTTCCTTTCCAAAACTGAGGCCAAATACATGTATCTTGTCTTAATTATGATTAAAAAGTCAAGAGACTTTTTTCTTTGGGAAAATACTTTCATTGGTGTTGTAAACATGATGCAGTTATGTATAGGTAGTCTTTATGATTTTTTCTTTTGCTGTTCCAGTAAAACTCTACCCAAAATTTCAGAATTCTTCCAAAATGTGTTTTCTATCTACAGTGGAACTGCAGACTGTATTTTGGTTGCTGAACACCATCAGTAATATCACAGTCTGCCATAATCAGTCACTTCTAGTCCCAGCAGCAGATATGTGATATCTGAACAAGATACAACTGAACACCCCTGAGCTTAGCAAACCTGAAAGTTAGAAGAATCTTTACTTTATCCTACATTCAAAACCTTTCCCTAAGCTCTCAGTAATGACCTCAGGTGAAGCAGAGTTCAGACTAGATGGAATAGTTCTCTATTTTAACTTTACTTTTACACTATTTAGGCAGAGGCTTAATAGTAGCTCTTTGAATGTTCAATTTGAATATACTTAGGTTAGCAGTGGAAAACTTCCTTCCCACTGACAGTATCTGTAAATGAGGACTCTACTTTTATATGATAGATCAAATAATCAAATAAAAACAGGTATTCAAGTATAGACAAATATTCGATTCAATCTGATTTTTTCTTATAATCAGAAAATTTTGCTAATGGAGATGGATTTTAGCAGTATTCTGAGATTCTCTTTAGGCCTCAGTCCCATTTTCAGTGAAATAACATTGTACTTACCACTCTAAAAATCAAATATTTCATGTCTGGACTTTGTAATCACATAGCTTAAGGGTTACAGAATCACAGAATCATAGAACACTTCGGCTTGGGAGGGACCCTTATAGCTCATTTAATTTTAATCCCTCTGCCAAGGGCAGGGATACCTTCCCCTACATTGGGATCATTACTAGATATGAATGAAGATCTTTACTTGATCAGCATAAAACAGTGTGTGTCTAAAGCCTGGCTTTTATGAATTTGCTTCCTTGTAGTTGCCTTGTTAACAAAGTTAAAGACTATGATGTTTTTTTTCTGTTGGTACTTTTGGGGTTTGTTTTATTTTGTTTGGTTGGTCTTGCCTTCTATATCTCCTTCTTCATTTTCTCCTTTATCAAGAGTCTTCCCACTATTATTCCTGACACAGTACTCTCCTTAGCTATTATGGTCCTCAGACTGAGAAGAGGCAGGTTTCCCATTCCCTGTGCAAGAATTTTAGCCATAAAGCCACAATGCCAAATGTTGACACTACTTCTGGATAAAGTTAAAGCATTTCAGGAAAGGAAGGTGTCTCAAACTCTTAAATTCAGTCTTACATAGAAATCTAGATGCAGACCTGAGATCAGACAATCATTGCTGGTGAGATACAGCGATTGAAACTCACTTCTCTTTCCAGTTCCTACTGTTCTTCTCCAATCAGTCATAGCTATCCACATAGCCTGTGGACCTCAGAGAGACACTTGAAACTCAAAATGATCAGTGGATACAACTTACGAGGAACTTAGGTGTCTCTCATATTGAATTCTATTTTCAGTACAGCGTGTTTAACTTAGACATGAAGCATAGAGTCTTTCAGTGACTAGATCCCTTCACGGGACTGGACTCCCTGATAAGAAATTTAGAACTCCACTGAGATCACCAAATTCTTATATACCCATTAATAGTGGGGAGGGGGATGAATGGTTTCAGATATCCCTACATATCCACTTCCGGACTTACCTAGAGATGTACACGATCCCAAGCTGCTCTAAGCAGGATTGTGATAGCTTTTGAGAAATTCTGTGAAGGATTTTCTGTGCTTCATAGACAAGTTGTACATTAACTTATTCTTCTTTCACGTCTTGTATCACTTTGTGGATCTCAGCCTTGAACATACTTGAAAACTTTATTTCTTTCTACTAACCACATGATAAGAGTATTCATCATACTATTCTAGCAACACGAAGAAAATGCAACTAGTACTGGGAATAATAAAGAACATATAGATATTTGTGGATACAACAGATTAATAAGTATAAGATTGCAGGATTCTACTTGTAGAATAAATATTGTTTTATAAATTAATGCTATCTGTTAATTAGATATAGGCCTTGCTTTTTACCCTTTCCAATATTTTTTGTGAAATTAAGACAGAATTAAGTCAACTTCAGTGAATGCTTGCCAGGAAATAGATTAATGCATAGCATTATACACGGTCCACTCCTTGTGTAAACCTGGGGAGCTTAACAGATGTGCAAGCAGTAAATGCAGGTATATGTTTTCCTTAAAGAGTTTTATAGACTCTTACGCAAAAGTACTTGAAAAATGGACCAATTCTTCAACATTATTTAGGAGTGGAGTTGAAACATAGAAATGTGCAGAATTTCTGTATTGTGTCTTCTTATTGACGTATCTGTCCATAATCCCTTACTCCAAACTCAGGCATTTAGCAAGTTCAGTCATTATGAAATAGGAGATTTAAATCAAAGTAAACATTAAAAAGAAAGCAGCTCAGATGCCTACAAAGACAAAACTGACATCAATTTTGAAGTCTTTTCAAATCTGTTTTACTTTTTTTAATGTACCTATAATAAATACCTTACAGGAAACCTATACCTTTTTTAACAATTCATGGAGAGGCAGCTTTGATAACCCCAGGACATCTGAAATAACACTAGACACTTCTGCTTAAGTACATCATCTGTCCCAACAAAACAGTCTTTCACGCTTCTTGAAAATGTGACAACTACGTCATCTCCATGTACAGTCCACTGATATGGAAGGTTTAGATACACAGAAGATAAATGGTTTGGGTGAGTAACTTCGTTAGCCCCTTTGGCCAACTCATACTGAAGATAACATTTAATCCAAGGTTGCAGTTTATTTTTGCATGCGCTACAGGGTATTTTTCTTGGTTTATATTTCTGTTCTTTACAAAAACCCTGTTTTATAGAGGCATAAAAACAGGTGAAGAAAAAGGATCAATATAGCTAAGATAGATGTAGTAAGTTAAATCTTCTTTTAACTTCCACTATGATAGCATACAACAATTCATTTGCATTTCACAAAATTTTACTAATGAAATTCAGGAGATTTTCTGGAAAAAAAAAAAAAAAGAGTAACTGCTTATTACTGTTTCCTTTTAGCATTTATGAGAGTACTGGAAAAGTCACACCTCTTGCTATTTAAGATATTATGTAAAGGGAACAGTTAACCCACTTATACAGACACATTACTGAATAAATACTCAAGCAACTGAACAATCTGATCTTTGATTAAAATAATCCGTAAATACTCAAGGGGTTGTTCAATTCTGATTGTCCAGAACATTTGCCCTATCAAAGAACTATTTTTTTCTGTAGTTACAATCATTAGCTATGTATTTTTGCCAGTGATCCAAAGAATCCTGCATGCCATGCTCAAGAAAATCCTCACCAGTCTAGTTGATTCAGTTTCACATTTGTTATAATGTCATTGTTTCCAGGAAAATATTGCCATCACCTCACTGTGCTCACGTCCATGTTTATGGTCTCCATAAACATTCAGCGAATCTCAATAAATGTCAATAAGTGCAATTTTTTTATCATAGAAGACCTTCGCTTCATATGCATTTCCATATCAGATGCCATTCTGTCAGACAGATCTTGTGCTGCCATCTGTCACCCAGCAACAAAATGTAATGGAATGCTGGCAGGAAGTTTCAGCCTTCTACTGCCATACCACCATCTGCCTCTGAAGTCATGTGACAATATAATAATATAGGAGGCATTACTTTCAGAGCAGTATTCATATATGTATGTAAAATATATATGTGTATATATGTAACACCATAGTTAATGTGCCTAGACTAGTTTCATTTGGAAGTGATCATTCTTTCTTGGAAATTATCCTTGAATGCACAACTAAATGAACTGTTGATATATAATCAGCACTGAATAGATTCAGCTTTCACAGAGTGGAGCTTGAATGCCCCTTATTTTTTGTATTTTTCTTTACCTTTTGGCTGTATTCCAGAGGTATTAAAGAAGCTCGTCTTCACTGCTTCCACACTGTGGGGGAAGGGGGAATTTGAATTGTACAGCTAAGAGAGTGAGTATGAAGACTAAACGTAAATTTTACATATTAAGTATTCTCAGTGTTGAGATGTGTATTCAGATAATTTAAACTGACAATTCCAGATTCAGATTGCTTGAGTATCACTGTCCTGAAAAGAGAGCTGGGAGAGGAGCACCTCTGGCTATGCTGTTCCCAGCTCGTTGCCTGAAATTATACAGCATGCAGACACTCAAGTGTATGCAAGTGTTCCCCTTCTAAACATCCATTTTTCCTATTCCTAGGAGAAAGCATAGAATCATAGGATCATAGAATGGTTCAGTTTGGAAGGGATGTTAAAAATCATCCAGTTTCAACCCACCTGCTGTAGGCAGGGACATCTCTCATTTGACCAGGTTGCTCAAAACCCCATCTAACCTGGCCGTGAACACCTCCAGAGGTGGGGCATTCCCAGCTTCTCTGTGCTAGTGCTGCCTCATCTTTCTCATAGTAAAGGTTTTCTTCTTTATATCTAATTGAAATATATCCTCTTTCAGTTTAAAGCCATTAGCCCTTGTCTGATTGCTACAAACCCAAGTGTTTGAAAAACAAACTTGATTGCATTTGATTTTGTGCATGTTGTGTATTCAGTTAACAAGGTATGCCCCAGAGTTACACCAGAAGAACTCACTATTCCTCTTGCCACTTTCATATGCCTTCTGTAGAAATCAGTTTGTCAGACCATGTGTAAAACAGAAGAGATAATTCAAGCCTTATTAAAGCTCAGTGAATTCCCTGGAACAACCTCCCTTGGCTTCAGAAAGCATTAGATCTTTTGCATCTTGTCTCACTTTTTGTACCTGTAAAAACTCATGAGTGATTTGCACAGCAAAGTTGAGTTTGTCAGTTAACTGGTTTCACAGCCCAGGGAAAACACGCTCTCCACCTACTGAAAGGTCGTTATACTTGGCATGCAGAAACTGACTCTAAAGAGTCTTCTTCCCATCACTAAATGGTAAGGAGCAAAAATAGCACAGAGCTATAAACCTTTTGCAGGAAAGGTAAGGGCAAAACTAGCTAGGGATCCTCAAATCTTTTTAAAAACAAAGTACAGCATATTATCGTAACTTTCTTTCAGTTGAACTGGGCTTCAGTCAAGTTGCATTGATCAGCTTACATGTGTAATACTTCACAGTGCTTCAAAAAATGTCTCCGTGCTGCTTGTAACTCCCAGGTTCTCATGTGGTCTGCAGGATTCATGCCCTGTATTAAAGTCTATTTCATTCCAAGTAATAAGATACTAAGTCAAATTAATTTTTATAGTACCAACCTGTTTCAAAATATCCATGCTATTATTTCTCTTTCATTACTTAGCTTTTAAGCTATAAACAACAACAGATTCTTGAACACCTTACCTTCAGCATCTCCTTTCAAATCCTTGATTAATGAGGTGGAATAGCTGCTTAATGTTGATAATTTACTTTTAATTGGAAATAAATGATAAAAGCAGAATGATGAGGAATGAACAGTTGAGAGTGTAAGGGGCAAATGTGAAATATAGCCAGTATGAGGAGATAGTACTGGAAGAAGAGAGATGGAACAAATTGACAATCAGGATAAAGTCAAGATTATCCAGCCACAAAAGAAAAAAAAATGACCTGTGTGAGATTATTTCAACTAAATGTAGGCATTTGGAAGCTAGACATTTCTTTTATTTCAGCCTAATTCTCCACAGCAAACTTTTCAGTTGATGGGAAGATTCAGTTACCTACATAAATAAAAGGATCATTGCTTTGGTGATGCATGTTTCCTTTCAGTGAAGGAAAGGAAGCTTTTGGCAATTAACTCATTCCCAATTCAGCTGTCTAAAGGTTCTCTCTTAAATCTACACTTTGTACTTGGTTGTTTCCTCTTAGCAGTTTTTCACCAGTACCAAGGTGCACTAGGGTGGTATCCTCCTCTGCTCTGCTGAGACATCCTTCTTGTAGCTAACATGCAGCTCTGATATTGACTCTGTCACTTTGTGATGACGTTGCTTCTTTGGCACATTAATAACTAACTAGGCAATGCCTGAACTCTAGATTTCTTTCCTACCTGTAAAAATGAACCCATCAGACAGTGTTGTCTCTGGATGTATTTGGTTTTTGTCTTGTGTCAGGTCATGTTTTGGAGCTGTGCAAAAAACTCCTTAGATAATAGAATCAGGCTGTGTCCAGCTACTCTTAAACCACTCAAATAGAAAGGAAAAGTGTGCAAGGTCACAGAGAAAATACTTTCTTGATCACTGTGTGTCTTCTTGTTTTTTAAAAAATGCATCAATTTTCCTAGCCTCTATCTGATTCTCCCAGTGAATATAAGAAAACAAAATTGGTGTGTATCAGACTCTTCCCTGAAGAGAAGAGCTGACTTTTCCTGCTGACTTCTCCCTCTTGCAAAAAGTTCTTTTTTATGATCTATAACAGTTTTTTGAGATCTATGGATGTGTGACTCTAAACCACGCAACCTGGAGTTATGGAAGTACCTTGCCCAGAGTAGGTACATCATGTAGGCTTACCAGGCCTTTAAGAAGTCTTCAGCTTTGCAGAAAAGCTCTACACTTTGCTAAGATAACCCTTCAGGTGAATTTGTGAGGATTTACAGCGCTGTAGACATTCCAGTTCTTCCAGCATTCATTACTTCAACACCCTTCAGGATACCTATCCATAGAGACCTGATATCTCCAAAGACTGAACTCGGCTTCCATGGTGTCATTGAATGGAGTTAACGAATTTGGGGAATTCATCATAGGACTTTGTATCTCCCAAGCTTCTCATTCAAAGAGAATATTAAATATCTGACATGTCTGGGAAATGCTGTTGTGCAGGTATGGATATGGACAAGTTTGTCACAAACATACATGTGTAGAATTTCCATCTCAAACCTGGATACCTGACACCCAGACCAGTGTTAAAAGCAGAAAAGTACCAATACAAGGTACAGAATCTCCTGCCTCCAAATCCCATTTCAGTATCATGGGCACTGAATGCCTGTAAAATCACGATCCAGGCTCTAAGCCTCAAGGCATAGTAACTGCTCAAAACCAGTGACATTTTTGAAAAATATGAATCTAAATGAATTCTGTTTCACTGAAGAACTCCTTATCAGTTCTTTCTCTAATTTCTACATTAGGAGTAGACTGTGAGAATGGAACTTATCTGAGTAAATGTAGATATCTGTAGTCCAGAGTCAGTTATCTGTGCCAGTCCCCACGATCAATTCTCTCTCTCCATTGAATTTACAGGGAATCTAAGGTGACTACCTCAGATGGATCTCTTTGCATTGTAGACAACTAAAATTAGGTCCAAAAAATCTCATCTCCAGCCACAATGAATCTGCTATGTGTCAGCTACTGAACAGATAAGAACAATTTTATCACTTAATTATCACTTAACAGAGATGATCTGCTCCATTATAGTCAGTTAAATAGTCAGCCTAGCTTAAAGTTCTCTGGAGTCCCATAAAATCTCAGGAATTGCATTTATTTAAGGAGTTTGCACATAGATATTTGGCTAGCAAGAAAGACTAACCTATTAAATCTCCAACATAGCCAAAAATAATGTAGGATTTCCAAAATCATTTACTTAAAAAAAAAACAAACCCTTCAACAAGATAAAACTGATACGTAGTCTTGAACGAATGAAATAAAATGAAAATAAAATGAATTTCTTTAAAAAAATCACCCAAATTGTGATGTCAAACTATATTCACAATTTTTAACTGAAAAACAACTTCAGTGCTGCTCTATTCCACTAGAAATCTTTAATAGGTCAGAATTTCTCTTAATGTCAACTTTATAGTTACAGTTCATTTTCTGAGAAGAGAGAACTGGTTGGAACAAGTGTGACTTTTCATTAACAAAACAGATCAGTGTTGAAGCATTAGACAGCATTTGTTTTTCAGTTATAATTCTATATTTCTATCAGTGCTACCGAAGTATGTGATGCTGAGGAACAGTCTTGCAGAAAATAACCCTGTTGCATTTATGTCAGTTCTGGTCTTTGGCAGTTGTAAGTCATGGAGTACTTCAGCAGAAGACTTCAATTATCCTACAACCTTTGAGCGTTTAATTTTTTGATCAGCCCAATCTACTTCTGTTCTAACCACATTTAAGAAATATTTAACAGCAATGAATTAGAAAAGAGTTTATTTAGTTATGTGAATGTAATTCTACTCTATTCTATTTCTGTAAAGGTTTTTTTGTTTGTTTGTTTTAATTTGGGAGCTTTCTAGCAGTTCAGAAGGACAGGACTCATCCTAGTGTCAAGATCACTGCGAATGATCTTGGCAGTTCCTTGGCAAGGAACTGTTCACTAACAAAGTGGCTTAGGGACCATATCTCTATCGCACAGTCTTTTGCTCCATGTCTCTTCTGGGCCCTACCACAGGCTCCTGGGGTACATTGAACTTTGTGTGTTGTTCTGTGGTTTGAGCAGGGTGAATTCAAATCAATGTTTGAAATGTGACGTGTATATTACAGCCCACAAAAAGACTGTTTTTGTGATGTGATGATGCTCAAGATGTGCCTAAAGCATTTCAGAAGACCAAGCACAAATATTTGCAAGTACACAGAATACATGTTGAATGCCAGAGGATACTCTGGAGGGAAGAAAGAGCCAGATCTTCTATAGCCTTGTTTGTATGCTGTGACAGGAGTGTGCAGCCCTTGTAAAAGCAGATGGTTAAGGCTTTGCACAGGCTGAAACTTGCAGACATTTATGAGCCTGCCTAGTAACCCTGTGAAGGTATATTTCCACTGTGATGGTGCTTGGGCATAAAAACAGGAGCAGTGTACATTTAGTGGATGTTCCTACAGCTATGCAGGCAGGTGAAATAGTGATGATGGTGTGTCTTTAAAGAAACCATATGAAAATAAAAGTTGCTGGATCTATTAGATGATTCAGATTCTTCTGAAGCTCCTGAGTACTGATGATAACATGCAGAAACAAGATGGGAATGTGTGGCTGAGATCTGATTGGACAAGGTAGAGAGGAAGGGAACGTTTCCTTTCAAAAGCAATGAGGAGACAAAATGACTCAATCCAAAACACTACACAATTAGATTGTACTCATCCCATCTACCCCCCTCATCTGGCCTCCTTTACCCTTGCAGTCAACTAGAAGAACACTGAGACAAAATTTCAAGGTTCAAGATCTGTTAAGCTGTGACTAAAGTGATGTGGTTCCTGCACAAAATATATTCAACACTTCTTAAAAGAACACATAATTAGCAGCTGGAGGAAAGCCATGATGAATTAACTGTATCTCAACATCCAAATGTTGTAGGCTGGCCTTAATTACTGTAAATGTTGTCTCTTCAATGAGCACAAAAGTAGGAAATTATTTTAAGAAAATAATTAACTGTGAAAAATGTAAAAGCTCTACTTTTACATTACAAACAAAAAGGATCTGTCAGTAACATGCAGTATGCCTCTAAATATACTATTGTTTTTTATATGTTTTATCATTCCATATAATGTGGAACAAAGTGGCCCTTCTTTGCAAAGGCATGTAATATATCACATTTTGTATGTATGCAATGTGAATCTATACAGTAAGTCCACTATTTGGAGTAGGTTCTTCAGAGAGATTTTAATGTTTGCTGCAATCAAGAGTCTCTACAGTGTTGTCTCTGAAGCTGTTGAACTGAGGTCGTGTCAGAGAATTTGCAAGATTTCCCATTGTTTTTCACACCTGAGCAGAGTTTCTATTCCTTTGGACCTCAAAGGAAGGAATCAACAAAATATTTTAGACTGATGAAACTGTTCTTTCCTATAAGAAAGGCAGACCATACTTCAGCATTGGCAACAAACAATAGAAATTATATCTCTTACAGTGTTTGTTTCAACTGAAACAAATTAGTGAGTTGGCTTGGCTCCTGCAGTCTCCAGTTGAACTCTATTGCGGTAGATAATGAGGACAGACTTGGCAGTGATGACTGGTTTTGAGACCTTCTTTATACTTATTAGGATATGATGGAAAAGGAGATGGAAGAAAGCCAAAGGAATTGCCTTGTACAAGCAGATTATGTTTTTCTTTCCTGAAAAGTTAATTCCAGAAACATTAATTGAAAGTTAAAATTTCACCTGACTAGATATGTAATTTAGAGCACTCATCCACCTTCCCTTTGTAATTAGTGTAAGGAAACTCAATCAATTGTGAGATAAGTGTCTAGAGTAGTTGCAGACTTTTTTATTTAGTATTCACACTTAATGAACTGTGTTCTATTTACAGGCTTTATCTGGGGTGAAATTAAACAGATGTGGGATGGTGGACTACAGGACTACATTCATGATTGGTGGAACCTCATGGATTTTGTAATGAATTCCTTGTACTTAGCAACAATCTCTTTGAAAATTGTTGCATTTTCAAAGGTAACTTTTTTTTTAATTTATTTAAGCAAAATATTTAAGGTAACAAATTAGGCTTCTTCAGACTTTCCTCTGTACTTGATGATTTTCAGGCTGAACAATGTAAGAGGTGCATAATTTGCTTATGATTCTTCTGCAGCTATGAGAAGTCAGACCAGAATAAGAGCAAACAAAAGATTACTATTTTTATTTATAGATTTTTTTTTCTTCTGCTTGGCTCAAAGTCTTTATTTTCTTTATTCTTTTTTGTTTAATCGTTAGTACTTATTTATATGATAATATTTTTGAAAAAGGCAAATCACGTCTAGTACTTAATATTGTTTGCACAATGTTATGTTTTATTTTAGCCTTTGCCTATTTTTCAGTAAGAAGTTACCATCCCTAAGAAAATGTTACCTACCATGCAAAACTTAATGACAGGACTACTCTGAAAGTATTATTACGGGGAAATATGCTAAAGAACAAGATTTTAATTTTGTTTTACAAAATCATAAGTCCAATTTGATTAAAAAGTAAACCTGAATGATATTATACAATCACATGATGTTGGATGTATTCATTTTCTCACCTGCTTCATGGACTTTTTATTACCACTGCTTGAAATTTCTTCTAGCAAAGCAGGATTTCTTTGAAAATCATGTAACGTGTCACATTTCCTATGTATTCAATGTATATCCATAATGCAGCAGAAATTCATTCTGAAGGGGAAATATTTGCACTACAAAATGGTCTCAAATGCAAGGAAACAACATCTGAAAGGAAATGAAAGCATTTCTTAGCATCTGTCTCAAAGTTCTTGTCACATCCAAGATAACAAATCCATTTTTACTGGCTGCTCTCACCAGCATTGCATTTCAGCTGCTTCATGTTCCCGGCCAGTATCTGCCCTCCTATCACAGATATCTGACTGCAAACTCTTGGAAATCTACTTAATAAAAGAAATTTGGAGATGCTGCTTGAAAGAGCAAAATGCTCAAATGTGTGGGCAGAGATGTCATTTCAAGTAGATGGATGGGCAAGGTTTCCCCATCATAAAGTAACTGAAATATAAACTGTCATTTCACAATTCCAGGTAGCAAAGCAAGTACTTCATTGAAAATGCATGTTTCCAGAGCATTGGAGATTGCCAATTACTCACTTCAGAATAATATTAATTACAAGATACCATAATCATTTCATTTCAGTTAGCTTCTACCTATGGTAATCACATTCCAAGGTGAGACTGTCTGCATTAATGTGCATCCATCAATCTCCAAATTAGAGTTTGCATGCCAATCATAGTCATCACAGTTCATAAAGCACTATCTTAGGCTATGCAGCTAATATTTTTTTTACTGTATATGCAATGTTGCCCAAAAATAACTTTGCTATTTTCTTAAAGAGCCTCAGATGTGGTAGACGACCAGAACAGTGTATGTACAATTATGTAATAAACTAAGTAATGCAAGTGTAACTGCCTTCAGATACCTACAACAGAGCCCCCAGTTCTAAGTGAGGATTGAGAGGATTCCAGACGTGAGCAGAATGTTTTAATACACAACTTTTACTTTCATTTCCTAAATCTTGCAAGATAAGTTTTTCTCAAATACAGCTTTTCTATATTTCTTCCTATCAAATCAATATGCTAATACTTTAGATGCATCTTACCTTCTGTGAATCACTGCAGCAGCTAAAGCTGCAGAAGAAACCATTTTAACCAACTCCTTTGAATCAAAGGATGAGAGTATCATAGAGTCACAGAATGGTTTGGGTTGGAAGTGACCTTTAAGATCACCTAGTTCCAACCCTCCTGATATAGGCAGGGACACCACGCTAGACCAGGTTGCTCAAAGTCCTGTCCAGCCTGGCCTTAAGTGCTTCCATGGAGGAGGTGTCTAGAACTTCACTGGGCAACCTGTTCCAGTGTCTCACCACCCTCACAGTTAAGAATTTCTTCCTAATATCTCGTCTAAATCTACCCTCTTCCAATTTAAAGTTATTTCCCCTTGTCCTGTCACTACACACCCTTTTAAAAGGTCCCTCCTCAGATTTCCTGTAGGACCCCTTCAGGTACTGCAAGACCTCTATCAGGTCCCCCAGAAGCCTTCTCCAGGTTGAGGAGCTCCAGCTCTCTCATTCTGTCCTAGCAGGGGAGGTCCTTCAGCCCTCTGATCATCTTTGTGGCCCTCCTCTGGACGTGCTGCAACAACTCCATGTCTTTGTGTTGGGTGTCCCAGAACCAGATGCTGTACTCCAGATGGGGTCTCACAAGAGCAGAGTCGAGGGGCAGAATCACTTCCCTAGACCTGCTGGTTACACTTCTCTTGATGCAACCTAGGCTATGGTTGGCCTTCTGGACTGCAAAAGCGCATTGCCGACTCATATTGAATCTAGACTCCAAAATCCTTCTCCTCAGGGCTGTTCTCAAACCATTCTCCATCCAACTTGTATCTGTGCTTGGGATTACCCTGACCCAGATGCAGGACCTTGGACTTGGTCTTGTTGAACTTCATGAGGTTGGCATGGGCCCACTTCTCAAGCCTGTCCTTGTCCCTCTGAATGGCATCCCTTCTCTCTGGTTTGTCAGCTGCACCACTTAGCTTCATTTTGTCATCAGACTTGCTGAGGGTGTACTCAGTCCCACTGTCCATGCCACCTACAAAAATATTAAATCCCTGAGGAATGCCACTCATCACCAGACTCCATTTGGACACTGAGCCATTGACCGTAACTCCCTGAGTGTGACCATCCAGTCAATTCTTTATCCAGTGTGTGGTCCATTCATCACATCAATTTTTCTCCAATTTGGCAACCAGGATGTCATGAGGGCAAGTGTCAAATGCTTTGCACAAGTCCAGGTAGATGACATCAGTTGCTCCTCCTTTATCCACTGATTCTGTAACTTCATCATAAAATGTGACCAAGTTTGCAGGCACAACTTGCCCTTGGTGAAGCCATGTTAGTTACCACCAATCACCTCATCTTCATTTCCCATGTGCCTTAGTAAGATCTTCGTGAGGACCTGCTCTATGATCTTACTAGGCACAGAGGTGAGACTGACTGGCATGTAATTCCTTGGATCTTTTTCCCTTCTTCAAACTGGGGGTTATGTTCCCATTTTTCCAATCAGTGGAAACTTCAGGCTGCTCTGACCTTTCAAATACGATGGGTGGTAGCTTGACAACTTCATCTGCCAGTTCTCTCATAAGCTGAGGATTGATCTTGTTGGATCCCATAGATTTCTGAACCTTCCAATTCTTTAGACAGCCTCGAACTTCATCTTCACTTACAGGAGGTAGATCTTCCTCCTTTGTTCTTTCCTTTGCTTTCTGAAGCTTGGGGAGTATGGCTCAAGCCCTTGCCGGTGAAGACTGAGGCAAAAGCTTCCACTACTTGTAGACTTTCTTTTTGTGCTCACGTAAATCCAGAAGTTACTTGTTGATCTACAGAGGCCTTCTGACATTCTTGCCTGCCTTTCTTTTTCTTGGGAATATCTCTTGTGTGATAGATGTTCTTAGAGTAAAACATGTTTATTGACTATTTGAGGCCTTCTGAGAGGGTAAAAAAAATAATGGGTACATCTCATATTGAAAGGGCTATGCTCTTTGCCTCTAATTGTATATCAGTGTGTAAGGTCTTCAATCTGTCACACTCACTGAAAATGCTCTCTCCCAGATAAATAGCATGTGATGATAAATAGTGAAAAAAAATCAAGTTGTTACATTTTACATGAGTACAGGATGACTGCTTTTAAGCAACACATCTCTCTTGATTGAGTTTTATAAATAGAAGAGGTTGTAAGCAAAAGTAATCAGGCATTCTGTTGGCAAGACAGCTCTAATGGGACAAGCAATTCATATGTCCAACAGTGACATACTTCTCCAACTCTTCACAATATATGTTGTTTGATTCTTTATTCTAAAATATTTTCACTTTTCATATTTTCATAATTTGTTTCTGGTTTTAACATACCTAGCTTCTTTGTTCCTCTGCCTTCTTTTCTTTTTCATCTGAGCTGCTTTGTTCTAGTTCTTCTTTGATACTTCTAGGTTTCTTTTCAGCATCCTCAAATCATCGTATCTTTGCTTCCTCAAGTTAACGTGATCAACAAAATTTTTATACCAGAACCATTTTATACTTTTTTCTTTATCATATTTGCTGTCTTCTTCAGTGAGTATATTTCACAGATAATTTCCAAACCTACTTCTCAATAATTTTTGGCCAAATATTTTTCATATCTTAAGTTATATCATTTCAAAACTAAAATAATAGCCCTCATCACCCTCTGCCTACAACTGTGGGACCTTTTGCAGTAAACTCACACATAAAAGAAGCACTTGGGCCCAAGAAAGTCAGGGACAGTGAAGGTGAAATTGTTGTGTCTTGGATTTCCCTTCTAAAGATCTTATTTGAGTAACAAGAAATAAAAACCAAGACTGAGTTAATTTATTAACCTCAGACATGCTGAAACTGTCTTACAAAACAACAGCTTTTCATCTCAGTCCAGATCATTTATAAAGATTTTTTCTTCTCTTGTCTTTAGCTTCATCATTTATTTTAGAAAAAGTGACATAGGATTCATCTTGTCGTACTGCTTCTTGAGTATCTAAGACAACCTGTTCACTACCTCAACTCATATAATTAATGATGAGAATAAAAAAAGGCTATGTTAGACCAAGTAATCTGACCACTTCCAGATATCGGATTTCCTACTATGCTAGAAATACCAGTTTTTCTTTGCTAGCAATAAAAGAATCTGACAGAATTCAGACGTGGCTGTCTGCACCTGACTGGTTGAATATGACCTTTGCTGTCTTTCTACATCATATGCTGTCTTTGTTCATTGACATGTAACTCTGTGCTTTTCTCAGAAAGTTATTTCCTTACTTTTTTTCCCCTTATTTTCTACTTTTCTGCTTGTTTAACTTTCTTGGTTTCTATTACTATATCTTCATCTAAAATATGCCTACAATTAGATGCTTTTAATTTTATACCAAAAAACTCCTCCTCTTCCTAATTTTAAAAATCTTACTATTTCTTTTTATGATGAGATGTTAACTTGTTCCTATAACACACTCTGTGTACTTTTCACTATCTGATCATTTATGATACTGTTCAGAATCTAATATTTTCTTGCACTGGCAACTGTTCCGAGTTATTTAATAGCTTGTAGTTTTCACTACGAGTTTTCATATATGAGGACCATAGATTCATAGATTCATAGATACATTAGTTTGGAAAGGACCTACAAGATCATCTAGTCCAACCATCCTCCTATCACCATCCCTACCCACTAAACTACTAAATCAAATCCCTTAGCACCTCATCTAAACGCTTCTTGAACAGCGCTAGGGATGGTGCCTCAACCACCTCCCTAGGCAGGCCATTCCAGTGCCTGACCACTCTTTCAGAGAAAAATTTTTTCCTCAAATCTAATCTAAATCTTCCCAGGCACAACTTGTGGCCATTCCCTCTTGTCATGTCATTAATTATCTGGGAGAAGAGGCCGATCCCTCCTCACCGCAACTCCCCTTCAGGAAGTGGTAGAGTGCAATAAGGTCCCCTCTGAGCCTCCTTTTCTCCAGACTAAACAGTCCCAGCTTCCTCAGCCGCTCCTCATAAGATTTATGTCCAAAATGAAAAGACATGAACTGTCGTACATAATATGTGAAATCTGTCTCTGTATGAACTAGCAGCTAGAGCAAACATTGTAATTTTTTTTTCTTCATTTTCTTCTTGCTTTAACCTTCTAGACAGGAGCTCTGGAAAATCAGTTCTGATTCCTGCTGCCTCTTACCTCATCATTGCTCTTAATTCAATCAAAACTGAACTGAAGGGCAATAGTAGAAGAAACTGAATAGTATCTCTCTTGGAGCTACAATGTCAAATGCAATAAGACTTGATTTTACAGCATAGTCATTAGAGAAGAGGGTAGTCTGATGAATGGTGTGATGGCCTGTGACTCCAGTAGCAATGAATTTAATTCCCTACTCCGTAGAAAACAAGTGTTACTGATGGATGAAACAAAAGGCAGTGTGATTCTTAACTCTTCAGCAGGCAATTATTCTCCAGTTTTGCAGTTTTCTTCCCCCAAAGTGTAAGACTGCCAGATTCTGTCAGTAAATCAAATTGGGGATTGTTGTTGGGCACTAGTATGGTCTCAGCTGCCCCACCAACTGATAAAAGCAATCCCAGCATGGAAATAGGATCCTGCCAAAACAGGCAGTGCCACGGAAAATGCCTAGATCAAGAGCAGTAATATTCCATGGATACTGAATGTGGAGCGGAAATGTATGGCTATACTGTTACATCTGGCCACAGTGACAGGAAGTGTCACTGAAGGCATGATGAACATCTCTGAAGGATATGTCTGTCTGTCCCAGAGTAGATAATATAAGTACAGACTGCACCACAGTCTCTCTTTGTTTCTACTTCATATTATATTATCCCATAGTTTCATAGGTCTTCATAGCTTAGATTCAGTTCTCTGATGCATCTTGTGAAACAGATTAATGAGACCAATAAATAATGAATTTGCCACAGTAGTTAAGCATGACTTGAAAGTAACGTCTTCCATCTTCAGTAAATGTTTTGGTAGAGCTAGGACATAAAGAATGGCATTTCCAAGGATTAGACTCTTTGATAATGAGAAACACAAGCAGTTTGCCATGGTTCATTAATAAACCACTTTTCCATCATTTGTAAATGTTAGTGATTAAGCAACATATTTATTCCTTGATTAATTTTTTTATTCCATCTTTTTTGAGGTTTTTGTGAATTTCTATGCATAGTTGTTCTATGTACAGTTTACCTGATTTTACAACTAAAATTTTCATTATTTAAATCCGGATGTCCAAAAAAAAACCAACCAAACAAGAAAGTTTAGGGTGTCCAAAGTTGAAAATGAAGGATGGGTACTCAGACACCATCCATAATTGGTTTTACCAAAATAAAAAAAAAACAATCACACAGACATATTGCCTTCCAAAATACATTTATTTTTATTGTGCTCTCTGCAAGTTAATGGAATGGCTCATAACGAAACAGACACTAGTTTCTTCATACAAACAGAGGAGTAATTTTTTTTTTTTTTTCCCTTCTGCTTGTTTTCAGTATAGCGGGTTAGTTCCACGACAGAGCTGGGACATGTGGCATCCAACGCTGGTGGCTGAGGCACTGTTTGCAATTGCAAACATCTTTAGCTCCTTACGTTTGATCTCATTATTCACTGCAAATTCTCACCTGGGACCTCTGCAGATATCTCTAGGAAGAATGCTGCTGGACATTTTGAAATTTCTCTTCATATACTGCCTTGTGCTGCTAGCATTTGCGAATGGACTGAACCAGCTGTACTTCTATTATGAGACACAAGAAACCAAGTGCAAAGGGATACGATGTGCAGAGCAGAATAATGCATTTTCAACGTAAGTGACTGATCTATTTCTATCCTCACCCCAATATTTTACTCACTTAGATGTTGTTTACAGGAAGGAGACTGTCTTGTTCTCTTTTGGTATCTTTTTGGTCAGTGAAATCTTGACAGACACTCCTAAAGTTGCCCTAATAAAAAATAAATGCAGTTAACATTACATCAGTGTGTAATAATGTTCATCCTACGCTGCAGTCAAGTCTGTGTAACTCAAGATATATAAAAAGATAAACAAAATTAAGACGAGGGGAAGATAATGTGAGATTATCAAATACATATTTAGAATTAAGAGATAAAAGACCACCAAATCAGTTTTTTCTTATCTAGGCAGCTGGTGCTCTGTATTTTTTCTGTATCTACTTGTGGGCATTAAATATGTCAGGAGTTCTAAAAGAGAGATTCCTTGTAATTGTGATAACCTCAGGAAGGAAAAAAAAACAGCCCAGTCTTCCATTGACTCAGAATCTATTCCACACCTACAAATTTTTATTTTCATTTCTATTTATTTTTTTTTTTACTTTTTCTTTCACATAAAAATCAATTTTACTTCATTCTGTTCTTTAATTCATCCATAGAACCAAATGAATCAAATAAATACTCGCCATGTCATATTTCAATTTCCCATCTAGATTGAATTCCTACAATTAAAATCAAATTCCCTACTACCTTCTATGAATCATACTTAGGCTACTTTTAAAAAAAATTTAATATCAATGACATTCTTCTCAAATATATATATATATTTAATTTTATTTCATGCTAATCAAGTAACTTTGCCCAGAAACAGCATGTTTATAATCTTGCATATTAATAACATCTTGTGCAGGTCTAAACTCCAAGTTTTGAGTGGGCACAGGTATGTGATCTGAACAGAAAATCACAGAGGAGGTTTTCAAAGCTGATCATGGGAGAAAGTAGTATTATTGGAAATTGCCATTTAGCTTCCTATCTGCTGTCCCAAACTTCTCCCAGTGTCATGTAACTTAGTTGCAAAAGCACATGTAATTTGAGAGTGGCATGTTTGTCTTTTTAATGTCTGTATTCTTTAAAAAAACAAACATATGCTAAAGATAAAAATGCCTCTCTAACTATACTGCGCTTTTTGTCTCAGTGGCTCTCAAGAAGTAAAAATGGCATAAATTGACAGCACCTAACAAGTACAAGCATACCATAATTACTTTAACATGTTGCTAAAATGCAGTCGATTAGTTACTTTCAGATCCTTGTTCTATCCTCTAAAGTCAAGGCATAGGGACAAAATTCTTCAAAGACAGATGTCCAAAATAATATCTCTAAAATGATATCTATCCTTTGGAGGTTTGAACAGAATCAGCCTTGTACATACAGGCTTAATAATAGATTCTATGTTGGATATCCATATGTTCAAATCGGAAACATTTAGGTAATATTACTCCAGAAAAATATTCCGTGTATATTTCCTGTTTTGCAATGAGCATCATCCATCTTAGTCAAGTGAAGAATTTTGTGTGTCTTGGGAAAAACTGAATAATCTGAAAAGTATATGCACTGGTATTAAACATCTTTTCCTTTTGAACTTTGTCTTTCAGATTATTTGAAACGCTGCAGTCATTATTCTGGTCTATATTTGGACTCATCAATCTATATGTGACCAATGTGCAACCAAAGCATGAATTTACTGAATTTGTTGGGGCCACCATGTTTGGTACCTATAATGTAATCTCTCTGGTTGTTCTACTCAACATGCTAATAGCCATGATGAATAATTCTTACCAGCTTATTGCTGTAAGTCGTCCATTTATAATACATATAAATGTATTATGTGTCTTTGTTTCTACACCCCTTCTACCCCCTTTATTGTTGTTGTTTTTTTCTGGCAATAAATCTATTTTAGGTATAGAGTATAGGGTTTGATCTTTTTCACTATTCAGGAAGGACACAAAAACTAGAATACAGTTGGACTGGAGCAAGGGTAAATTTTTTCAGAACTCAGAATGGGAAAGAGGTGGCCCTCCTGCAGAAACCAACTCGTGGGTAGAGCAGGGTGCTCTGGAGCTGCCAGCAGGTGGCACAGGCTTCAGTGCTGCCCAAACTGCTCTGTGCAGGATTTGTCTCAAGAAAGAGACTCTGCCCCAGATTGTTCAGTCCCTACTTTATTATTAAGATACTAATTAACCTTTATAACCTTTTTTTTTTTTTTTTGGATTCTTGCACAACACAAATATACACTGAATAGAAATTGATTACTTGAATTTCGTGTACAATTTTGAACTCAGTAACAAGTGAAACAAAAGGTCTTTAACTCCTTGTTAAGCAGTGTATTTTTTTTTTCCATTTCAGGAAAATCGTCTTTATCCTTATCGGAGCTACTGACATTTTTATTTCTCAGCTGACTTTTAATGAGACTAATGAAATTAAAGTCTGATTCATTGTTTGAAAATTCAAATGTGATCATGCAAAAAGCAAACAAGTAGAAGAAAGCCTCACAAATTTAAGATTTATAACGTTTCCTTTTTCTTTTCCTATTTTGGAAAAAAATTAGAAAGTTTTCCACAAAAGAAATAATGAGTACATGTGGTTATTTAACAGCAGTTATAGTAGTTATAGTACACAACACCATGACATACTAACATTCACAAAAACACATACTGGAGGCAGAATACTTTTCTCCAAGAATATCTTAATAACTGTTTTGATTGTAGTATATATGGCTAAATATTACAGTTCGGGTTACCTCTGTGGTTTAAGTTCTTGGTTTCTATGTCTGTTGTCCAAATCAAACACTATTGCTTTACAGGTCTTGTTCAGTTGCTAAGATTTAGCAATTTTTTCAAGCCTTGTGCTTTGATTTCTTTTCAATTACATAATATTACACAGAATCCAAAAGAAAATTTCAAATTAAGTAAAATCACCATCAGTGAATTCCAAATATGTAATTCTGAAGTATGAGAAAGAGAAGGATATTCAGTTCAACAGACTGAAGCAGCCTCATGATTTGTGGATAACCCATTTGTGAATTTTTGGGGCTGGCAACTGAGAGAGTGCATGAGGCTTACAGACTTGTTAGCACACAGCAGAGTAATTAGAGTGATCTATGTAGAATAATGATGAGCTGCTATTATAACAAAGCATCTCTATCAGAAATGTAGCATTTTTTTTCTGCTTGTAATTATCCTTTCTTGTTTGAGTTAATTATTTAAAAGCCTGTAGCTAAGCAAGAAATGTTGAAAGCAGATATCCTGGTGGGTATCAAAGATCTCTTTACTGGAGTGAATTAGCTTAGCTTTTCTTTGTGTTAAAGACCTTCTGTCAAAAGAAGGAACAAGAAAATTCATCAGTGCTTCAGGATTGTTCTAAATCTAGTCTCATCTTTTCTAGAGGTTTATCTCACCTTCTTTATTACAGCAATGTGTGCTTCTGTTGTATTTCTTGTGCACAGGATCATGCAGACATTGAGTGGAAGTTTGCTCGGACAAAACTCTGGATGAGTTACTTTGAAGAAGGAGGGACTCTGCCCACTCCTTTCAATGTCATACCAAGCCCTAAGTCCCTCTGGTATCTGATTAGGTGGTTATGGAGACACTTGTGCAAGAAAAAAATTAGAAGAAAACCTGAAAGTTTTGGAACAATAGGGGTAAGTCCTACTCTGCCCTTAGTCCTCCTCTTTTCTATACAGTATTTCTTAGCCTTGTCAGAGAAGAGAGACCTCTGAAATGTCAAGTACCATGGATAGAAATTATAGATAGAATTACCATAGAGAATTATGGTGCGTTTTTTTTTAACACTGAAGTCAATTTATTTGACTAAAGAGAAAGCATCATTGGATTTCTGCACAGCAGTATGAACCATGATGATGTTTCATCTATAGATACTGCAAGAAAGAATAAAAGCAATACAAACATCAAAGGTCAAATGCAGACATTTGTCTATCACTCTCAGAATTCTAGATGATGTTCCATGTATCACATTTCAAGTATCATTGACATATCATGAACAACAAAACTGTGTATAAACTACTCTGGCATATTCTCGGTATCTCTTTGTCTCTCTCTCTCTACGTGTGTTGAAATGGGTTTGCCATAAAAGCATTCTTACTAAAAGCTGTTTCCACTACATTAAACATTTTGAAATGTAGCCACTTACATGGAATTGCTTACTTGAATTTACAAGTTATTTCTGTGTCACAATACTACCGTATTCTGATAGTGCTCATTAGAAGCAGAAATTTCAATGGGGAAAAAAGAAGAAAGAAAGACACACAAAGGTTTCAGCTAGGATGGAGTTAATTTTCTTTATAGTGGTTTGTTGTGTTTTGGCTTTAGGATAAAAATGTCTATAACACACTGCTGCTTTAGTTGTTGCAGGGCAGTACTTACAGAGCCAAGGGCAATTAGGCTCCTGGTGCTGCTCTGCCAATGAGAAGCTGGGGGGCACATGGGACTGGTGGGGAACAGAACCAGGACAGCTGTTCTAAACTGGACAAATGGATATTCCATCCTATATGATGTCACACTGAACAATAAAACTGGGGGAGTTGGCTGGGGAGAGACTGTTACTCACAAACTTGCTGGGCATTGGTCAGTGGGTAGCAAGAAATTCCATTGTGCAACACTTGATTCGTAAATGCATCTCTCTATAGAGATAATTACCATCACTATTGTTTTTCCCCTTCTTTTCTGTCCTGATAAATGGTTTGTATTTCAATACGTGAATTCAACTTTTTATTTTTATTTATTTTTATTTTTATTTTTTTATTATTATTATTTTGTTTTTGTTTTTTTTAATTCTGATTCCCCCATCTCACTGGGCGCAGAGAGTGAACGAATGGCTGCCTGTGATGCTGAGCTGCCTGATGGTTTAAACCACAACAGTTTTGCATTTGGACTCAGTAGATACCTGTGTAATATCTCAACTGGAGTCTTTCTCTGGTAGCTGCAGTAAATAAAGCAAATTTGAATGTGTTTCTCCTAACTTTATCTAGTTGAGACCTTTCAGTCAGCAGCACAATTTTTGGGCAACAACCAGATCCATCAGCAAATAAAGCTCTCTAGGAATGTTTTCTGAATGTTGAATTAAAAAAGTCAAGTCAGTGCATGATTAACTGGTCCTCAGTTAGGCAATGCTAGCATAAATAAATAAATAAATAAATCTACTGTGAGTCAAATGTGGATGGTAGATTTTTCACTGTAAGTATTTGGTGAGTATAAATGGTTTTTTTTGACAGGAAGCTCAAGTGGCGAAGAATCAAGTGAGAGTATATGAGTGTCATGTAAGGGGAAGATGACAGGACTGTAGTCCTTGTTGTCTGCAGTCCTAGCTGTTGACCCTGGTTGCAATACACAAAAGAAGCTAAGAGTGTGGTTCAGTTATTTGCTGGACCATTACTCTACAGACTTCTTTTTTCTTTCTTTCTTTCTTTCTTTCTGTGCCTCTATTACTAGTTTCTTGAGAAAGTGAGTAATAAGCCTTTTTTTTTTTTTTCCTATCTATTCTCCTNGAAGCAGAAATTTCAATGGGGAAAAAAGAAGAAAGAAAGACACACAAAGGTTTCAGCTAGGATGGAGTTAATTTTCTTTATAGTGGTTTGTTGTGTTTTGGCTTTAGGATAAAAATGTCTATAACACACTGCTGCTTTAGTTGTTGCAGGGCAGTACTTACAGAGCCAAGGGCAATTAGGCTCCTGGTGCTGCTCTGCCAATGAGAAGCTGGGGGGCACATGGGACTGGTGGGGAACAGAACCAGGACAGCTGTTCTAAACTGGACAAATGGATATTCCATCCTATATGATGTCACACTGAACAATAAAACTGGGGGAGTTGGCTGGGGAGAGACTGTTACTCACAAACTCGCTGGGCATTGGTCAGTGGGTAGCAAGAAATTCCATTGTGCAACACTTGATTCGTAAATGCATCTCTCTATAGAGATAATTACCATCACTATTGTTTTTCCCCTTCTTTTCTGTCCTGATAAATGGTTTGTATTTCAATACGTGAATTCAACTTTTTATTTTTATTTATTTTTATTTTTATTTTTTTATTATTATTATTTTGTTTTTGTTTTTTTTAATTCTGATTCCCCCATCTCACTGGGCGCAGAGAGTGAACGAATGGCTGCCTGTGATGCTGAGCTGCCTGATGGTTTAAACCACAACAGTTTTGCATTTGGACTCAGTAGATACCTGTGTAATATCTCAACTGGAGTCTTTCTCTGGTAGCTGCAGTAAATAAAGCAAATTTGAATGTGTTTCTCCTAACTTTATCTAGTTGAGACCTTTCAGTCAGCAGCACAATTTTTGGGCAACAACCAGATCCATCAGCAAATAAAGCTCTCTAGGAATGTTTTCTGAATGTTGAATTAAAAAAGTCAAGTCAGTGCATGATTAACTGGTCCTCAGTTAGGCAATGCTAGCATAAATAAATAAATAAATAAATCTACTGTGAGTCAAATGTGGATGGTAGATTTTTCACTGTAAGTATTTGGTGAGTATAAATGGTTTTTTTTGACAGGAAGCTCAAGTGGCGAAGAATCAAGTGAGAGTATATGAGTGTCATGTAAGGGGAAGATGACAGGACTGTAGTCCTTGTTGTCTACAGTCCTAGCTGTTGACCCTGGCTGCAATACACAAAAGAAGCTAAGAGTGTGGTTCAGTTATTTGCTGGACCATTACTCTACAGACTTCTTTTTTCTTTCTTTCTTTCTTTCTTTCTGTACCTCTATTACTAGTTTCTTGAGAAAGTGAGTAATAAGCCTTTTTTTTTTTTTCCTATCTATTCTCCTGTCATATCCTGGCATTCAGTTTTATCACTAGGTACATCTCCTGGAACAAGTTCATAGAGATGTGCAGATGCATGATAAGGAGGAAATGCAACACATAAAACTAATTCACATTACCTAAATTGATGGACAGATTCTGTAGTTCTTGCAAAAAGCTTATAATCAGGCTTATTTCAATATCATGATCTTGTTGGCCATTCTGAAGGGGAAGTGTGTTTCACTTAACTTCATGCTTGAAAAAGAAGCTTGTAAGCATGAAGATGTCATTGAAACAAACTAACAGCGGACTGCAAGGAAGAAACACTAATTTATATTATTATTAGAACAGCAGCATAGACAAATAAGCTGTGATTCAGATAGAAATAAAGGACAAATTGAAAATGAATGGTGAAAAGAATGAGAATAGAACGTCTTTGTGTAAGCTAGCAAACAAAATAAGTAAGTGCAAAGAGCAAGTGGAGGAAAAGGTGTGATTCTTTGTTAGAAATAGACTGTTGTATTTGTGAGGGGGAAGAGTGGGCAATTCTTCTAGGCATTTGATAAGCATTTGGTAGGGATGATTAGCTAGTGTAAACTGATACAGTGAGAGATGGAGAGATGCCAATGCATGGCAACTGAGGATCTCAGTTAGTTATCACTGATTGACTGGGACAGATCCAGAATACTCTTATCCATCCCAGCAAATCCTTCAGAACAATATCCTCTGTCAGACTTTCCATCCAGGACTCTTTTTTCCTTTGTTTCTTTCTCAGCTTGCAGCTCTGGAAGTAAACTCATTCCTTGCTGTCAAGAAGGAGGAAGAAAGAGGCAGGGTGTTCTTGACCCCCTACTGACCTACATGGTGAGACTGGGGGTTCAGACAAATCACCAGGTTCCAGCAACTGCATCCTGATGGGGTACATAAATAATACCTTTTAGATAGAGCAGCTTGGGTTTTGGAAAACTGATACAGCAAAGGGTCAATGGATAGGAAGTCTATCTACAAAGCTAGTTGGGAATTTTTCCATATTTAAAAGTGTGGATTTTTTTTTTAATGAATATATACCAGCTTGAAAGAACCTTTTGTTGGGGAAGACTTCTTAGCTTCAGGACAGAGTTTCTAATTGGAGTGCATGCCAAGAATAGCAAAGATCTTGGGCTATGGGAGACCCAGGTTCACTTCCATTCTCCAGTGGGTATTTAATTATTTTACCACTCAGAACAGCTCTGACAGGAGACAATTCCCATCCCAAAATAGTAAATACCCTGGAGGAAAATATGCTCCCTTGGGAAAATAGAAGAGAAGGAGCTGAACATAGTTTCCCTATGATTTGAATATGAACTGCCAATAACTGAACTAATGGGAAGCAGAGGATGTGGGGGAGGGAGAGATATAAGGGTTTTTGTTGTGTGTGGTTATTCTTTTTTCTTTTCTATAAACTACAAAAAAAAACATTGTTTGAAGTGAAAAAGTGGAAATCATGAAGCTCTGGGAGACAGTAGGGCTATATCCATGACTACTCATCACTATAGAATAGGCACTTGGCTGCAAGTGTAGCTGAAACTATATTTTATCTGGAATCTACCAGTAGATTCTAGAGTGAGAGAGCCACTGTTCACTCAGGTCTAGACACAGTTCAGATAGATGTAAAGCAAATACAATTAAGCAGATTTTCTCAATAAAGAGTTTAAATAATTGGAGAAAAAATGGGCACACCATATTATCTCATAGTTTGTCCTGGGGGAGTGTGCTGTTTATAGATAGTGAAAAATTTATTCACATCACCCACAGCTCAATCTTGAGTTCCCAGAATTTTTCCAGTTGTCCCAGCAAACACCATCACAGATTAAATTTAGAAACACTACACCCTTACAGACAAATGGAAGCAAAAAGTTATCTCTGCCTTTTGTCTGAATTTAACTGACAGCTCCCTGGTATCAGCTCACTAGAATCTCTGCCTCAGATCTACAAGATAAACTTCGCTGGGACTTACTTGTCTTCACTGAGCCCTGTATTATGAACTCTGATACCTTTCCTATGACTGATAGTGGGGAAAAAACACTGTAGACTCCTGTCAGGCCCATTTTCTTACGTCAACTAGATGGATTTATGAATACCAGCTTGTCTGTGAAGCAGAACTCAGATTTCAAAACATTTTTTTCTGAAACATCTGAATGATGTTTGCTATTAGAAAGCAGTGACGTACTGCAATGTTTGCCAGTAGGAATAACAGTAATGGGAATCCAAAGGCTGAGTTACTGCTAGAGAGTACAAAACAAATTACAGACAGATTACAGCTGTGTTGTACAGACAGCTTTCAAGGATCAGATATAAAATAATGAATTAAAAAAGCAGCACCAAAAAGCCAGGAGTCATGAACCATAAAGGAACCAGGGGTGTATAAATGTGTAACTAACAATCCACTTTGTGTGTATGTGTGTGTGTATTTACAGATATATACTTATAAAGAATATATAAAGAATACATATGTGTATATATATATATGTTGTATTATATATATAGCATGATCTTTATATAAATAAATAAATAAATAAAAACACTTGAAAAGATTATACAGAGGTGGAACTCATAAATAATGGATTTAGGGTCATGGGAATCTACAGCAGGTACACAGAGAAAAGATTTATGTGGCTAATACAAAGAAAGAAAATTGTCAGTTGAGATAGAATCATTGATCCACATAATTACTAAGATTGGGAAAGACCTCCAAGATCACCCAGTCCAACTGTCCACCTACCACCAGTATTTCCACACTAAACCATGTCCCTCACTACAACATCTAAACATTTTTTGAACAGCTTCAGGGACAATGACTCAGCCACCTCCCTGGGCAGCCCATTCCAGTGCCTGGCCACTATTTCAGAGAATAAATTTTTCCTAATACCCAACCCTAAATAACTATGATAATTATGATAACAAGATAACTATGGCATGACTGCACAGGAGGACCATTTACAGTGCTTCTTGTAGCAAAGGTATTACATTAAAGAAGAGAGTCCACAAGGAAGCAAGGAGCTTCTAAAGACAGCTAACTAATTTGATTCTCTTTCACTGTCTGTTCTGTGTTTCTGGAATCCTTTGTTGTACTGAAATGCTGAAGAGGTGGGTGGTGGGGTCAAGGAAGCTTTTCAGTGGGACAGCATCTTTCTCAAAGGCTGCCCAACCATGCAGGTGGCACATTCTTAACCACAACTACAGCTGGCTTCTGTAGTACATGAAGGCCGTATGTGCACATGTGATTTACTAGCACTTCAATGCTGCTATTAATCAGACAGAGCTATACCTCTTCAGATTTCAGCACATTGTTATTTTCTGTCATTTTGACATATCCCAGGTATGCAGCATTCTCTTCAGCTATTATCACAAAATATCTCCTACACTTAAAACTCTGAAATAATAACGTGTGCTGCTCTTTAAGCTATATATAGTATTTCTGTTAACTTTGTCAGCTCACCTTTGCAAGAGCCAGTGTAGTAATGCAATTCTATTGATCAGGCTGAAGTGCTCATGACTTCCCAAGGGCTTTGGGTGTCTCAGGGCTACTGCTGTTAATCATCTGAAATCAATTGTTATTTTAGAATAGAAGAGATGTAAGAAAAGAATCCCCTTGCCCACTGGAGTAAATTGTGTTATTTTCCTCAAATTGCATTCCAATTTATTTCTGATCAGTCACCAAAAAAGTGTTTTACCTATAATTTTAAGTATTCCAGGAGATACAATGGAAAGGATTTACCAAGTGTATTTTCAGTATTTTGTGTGTTTAGATAAATAGCTATTTTTTTTCTAGCTACTTTTACAAGCAATCTACATGACAGTGATTAGTACTTGTCAGAGAAAATCTCTTAGCCTTCTTTCTCAAAGTGGAAAATTAAGCAAGTACTGAGTCAATACACTGTTTTGTACTTCCCCTGAAATGTTTGTTGCTGAAAACTAAGAGAAGAAATAGCACTTTCCACATGGAATGGAAATCAATAATATGGAGCATGTTTGTTGTATAATCAAGGATCATCTCACAGGAAAACCTTTCAGTCAACACAGACAAGTTCTAAACCTGTTGCAAAATGCTTTCATTCCAAATATGGGAATATATCCCATCAGACGATCTAGACCTTCATCACAAAGCTGTCTGAGGTCAGAATAATTTGAATTCATTCTTTAAAAATTATATATTTTTGCTAAACAACTTTCAAAGAAGTAATTTAAGACTATGGAATTTTTTGACTGCTAAAGATTATTTTCTTCCAAAAAAAGAAAAATACAAATTACTCGAATGTCACAAACAGGAAGACCAAAATAGTTTTCAGTGCCAGTAAAACTGCTGCTAAGACTTCCTACATCATATTGGTGCTACCCTTTGGAGAGTGATGAAATATGGCAATTACAGTCTCATAGAATGTTGACATCACAAGGTTGTTTCTTCTTCTGTTGCTATTCTTCAGTCAGATTTAACTTTTATTCCTTTGTTGGTCATGGTTTTCTATACTTCATGTTCACAGCACAGGAATTACGTGAAACAAATTGTAAACAGTCACAAGTTAGACCAGGTCGAGAAAAGCTGGCTGAGAACTGAATAAGGAAGAGATAATAGTTAACGTCATTCTATGTATAGCGAGTATCTTGATTTTCAGATGTGCTTAAATAAAAATTCATTCCATTCTGAGAAGGATGCAAAAATAGATTATGAACTGGGGACTAAATCTGGACATTTAAACTGTAGATAGAGAGCTGCTGATGTTAATAATTTGGACAGTCTGTATGTCTGCATATTTACCCATACAGCATGTTTATACAAATACATCATTAAATGCATTCTCTTTCAGCTTCTCAGAGCTGTTGATTGAAAACCACTGTTAAGGAGAATATAACTGTTCTGGACATATTACTACTTAAATACCTTTGTTTTTATAGACATTCCAAATTGCACTTTTTGTAATAGCATTGACTGGAAAAGCCATAGCCTTTGTTTCTGGGAGTTTCAGAATTAGTTTTTAAAAAGGATAAATCAGATTTTATTTTTTTTTTTGCTGCAGGTACAGAGTTAAACCCATGTCTTTATTTCACATTTCACTGTAAAACAAAGCAGAGGAGACAGCAACTGCAGTTTAGAAGAAAAGAGCTAGCATTTGTTTTATTTATAGGAGTTTGTTAGCTTTACCTGAACTGAAGTGCATCTCACATACACCTAAAAGTATTTCTCCCTTTGCCTGTGAGTCAGAGCTGTTGTTGAGAGCTCTCATCTGCCTCCCCGGCGCTCTCTTAGAAGGAATGAAACATCTCCATCGTGTGGTCGAGAGAGAAAAATCAGAAGAATAAACCCGGCTAGTGGTGTAGATGGTGGGAGAGTCCTTGTCGTGGCTCCGCTGTCCCAACGGCCATGGTGATGGACAGGCATACCCATCTCTCCTTCTCTAAATGCTCGTATGAGGAATAGCTCCTTTGAATATGACATAAGATGCAGAAAAATCGTTTGGAAAAATCTGGAAGGCAAGATGCTTATGAATAAAGCTCTATCTCATGGTACATATACAGAACAGTTAAGAAACAGTGGATTTCCCCTTTTTATTCTCTTTTGCTGAGCACGGGTATGGTAGCCCTCAAATTAATTACAAAAATAAATCAACCATAAAGCAGAAATCTATTCCCAAACAGGGAAAATGGCAGTCATAAATAAATTAATCAGTTAAATAAGTTAATCAGTTGCCAGCAAAATAAGGTGATATACCTTATCATACCTGGCTTGTCATGCAATGGAGGCTAATTTTAACAAGCTTGAATACCATTCTATCCTGTTTTAAGACATTCTAAGTGTTCTGTTTTGTAGAAATATGACCAGTAGTCAGACTCCTACTTTTTTAACCATCAGCAGATAGAAGAATCCAAGTAAAAAATATAAAACTCTCTTTCAACAGTCAGGGATAATTAAGCTAGAGAATAAAGAGAGATGTGATTCAGTATGTTGAGGACAATGGAAATTCAAGGATTAAGTAATTCGAGACTTTTTTTTTATTCACCACCTTCTTCTGGACATCTCATAGGTACAGCAGCATATCCTAATGCAGCATTTTCTTGATGCCTGTACTGTACTTCATCCTGCCAATCTTCTTTTCACTGTTCCTCATCATAGTCACTAAACTTCATACTCTCCCTCCTTATCAACACCAAACTCTACATCTCATGGCTAAGTTGCTGTCTTGTGTGCTTCCTTGTCTATCAAGTGTCCTTTTAGAAAAGTACTAAGCAGGGAATTTTCTCTTTAAAATGGTTTTATATTGTAGGCTTTGGATAGCTCTGTCTTAAATGAGACATAAAGAGACAGCCATAGCTAACACCATGTGTATGTAGAGCAGTCCTCAATTCCTTCTATCTGTGCAAGCGTGTTACATAATCACATTGTTCTTCTATCTCATATTCGTGACTTTCAAATTTCTGCAAGCAGGTACCTGGCTGCCCCACCACATTCATGTCAATGCCAGAATAGCATCACATTGATGGAAATGTAGCAAATCCACTTTACTTTTTTAGTGACAGCGTACTCTGTCTGTAAAGCAAATGACAGTCAGACACTGACATTTTTTCAACAGATACTGAACAATCTCTCTCAGCTTGTTAGTTGCTGTTTTGCTGCACTGTATTTTACTACCAGGCAAACATTCATGATTTTTGTTGTATTCCTTTCTTTCTTTTTTCAGAGACGTGCCGCTGACAATCTGAGAAGACATCACCAATATCAGGTAAAACTGCATGTTTATTTTTTGGCAATTATTTTTTTGGACCCCCAAAAGATCCTTTTGGGAGAGGAGGGATGGAATGGAAGGAGAGAATTTCTAAAAAAAAAAGTAGGAAAAAAAAAAAGAATATAAAGAAAGAAGAGGTATTTATTTAATTCTCAGCAATAGAGTGTAGAATGTTTGTCATTGAAATAATAGCATTTGAAAAGTAGTCTACTTTTGGGTTGCAAAAAGATATTCTCCTAAAGAAATATAAGAATAGAATAATAGGCTAATATCAAATCCACTTCAACATGGATTGCCATTAAAAAACAAAACAAAACAAAAAGGCAGTCCCACCTCCCTGCTGGGATTAATCAGGACCATATGTGCATCTAAGTGACGAGCTCCAGCAGTTAGTTCTCCATCTCTCCCTCCCCAGTTCTGCTCACCCATTGAGAGCTCCTTGGTAATCTCTCTGCCTAGATCTCCTGCAAACAGCTCTTCTCCATCCTTCTTCCTTCTTTCTCTTAATTTTGGGAGATTATTGTAGCATAAGGGGTTTCAGATCTATTTTCAATTATTTGTTGTATTAAATGGGGTACATATCCACCAAGATATGGGTTGTACACTTGAAATTTGGAAAATAATGGATTCCACATGGGAAGTGACTAGATAAATTGGGACTTTTCAACCAGAAGAAATTACAGCTGTGAAGGGTACAACAGGAATCTATGAAATGATAAAGAAGGTGAACACAGAGCAGCTATTTACCATTTCATCTATCCACAGACTGAACATCAGACACATAATAGGCTGCATTAACAAGGCTGTAAACAGCATATTGAGGGAAGTGATTATTCTCCTCCAGCCCACTCTTGTACAATTGTATCAGAAGCAGTGTGTCCTGTTTTGGGCCCCCTGCTACAAGAGAGATATTTCAAACTGGAAGGAATCCAGCAAAGGGCCAGCAAGATGGTTAGAGGGCTGACATAAAAGGAGAAGCTGAGATCTGTGTTTGTTCAGCATGAAGTAGGTTAAGGGGGATCTAATTGCTATCTCCAATAACACAGTGGGTGGTTAGAGTGAAAAGGGAGCCAGATTTTTCTTGGATGTGCACAGAAAACAAGAGTCAATGGACTCAAGTTTCCCATAGGGAAATTCTGTAAGGAAAATCATTTTCACATTGAGGGTGGTAAAGAACTCAAAAATGTAGTTCAGGGAGGCTGCAACATCTCCATCCTGGGAGATATTCAGCACTTGACTGGACTTAAACAACCTGATACAACTTCAGATAGTTCTGCTTAGAGTCAGGGATATGGATCAGTATTCCTCCAGACATTTCTTGCAAACTAAACAATTTTAGAATTCTTAGAAGCAGAGAGAAATGTTGGAAACTATCAGAAAGCTGATTTATAAAAAGCAAAACCCCACAAGAAGTTCTACTCTGGCAATGCCTTGAAATTCATCAGCAGAGAATTTGTGGATGCTGAAAGTTTACATGAGTTCAAAACACATAGGAATAACCTGTCACTGGCCACTAAATCTACAGCTAACATTTCTGATTCATGAGGTCTCTGAATCTCAGACTACAGGATGCTTGGAAGAGTACAGCTGGAAATAACATCACATTACTGCACTAGACTTGCACTCCTCATGAGGTATCAGCAACTGCTCACTGTCAGAGATACCACCATGAGGCAGTTGGTCAAAGTCAGTGCAGCCATTCTTAGGATATTTTATATCACTGCTCACCACTGAAAAACAGATAAAAAAGTAACCATATCTGAGGTTTTTTTTGTCATTTTTTGTCATGTTCCTAAAGCACAAAAAGTTGAGCAGACACAGTGAGTGTAGATTGTTACTATTACCCAGAAAATTAACACGTTTTACATTTTTAGGAAGTTATGAGAAATCTGGTTAAGAGATATGTTGCAGCAATGATTAGAGATGCCAAAACTGAGGAAGGACTGACAGAAGAAAATTTTAAGGTATGTATTTAATTATACATTCAAAGATATTTTAGTAAGATGTTAGATGACTGTGAAGCACGTTTTTTACACTCCTCACCTGTATAGTCACATATGTCTTCATCCATAGAACAGTGTCCATGTGCCATCACTTTTATCATCTAGTTTGAATAATGGGAGAAGAGAGGAGAGAATTACAGGAACACCAAAGTGGAACTAAGTGTACATAAAAAAATATTTGCTGAGGTAATATGCAAATACTTCTACCCTAGGTAGCAATAGAGTGCACTTGTGCTCTTGGATACAGAACACATTTTATATTGCTTAATAAATCAAACACTTAAGTAAGGAGTCAAATATTAAAATCTGTTTAATCTGACAGACGAAGTGAACAGAGCCATATGCACCACAACTTTTACATAACTGGGTATTTCAAGCATTAAACGTTTTGTTACTGTTAATGCTTCAACCTTCAAATATCCAAAATGATATTTATCTACCTCAGCTTTGGCACACAGAAGATACAGAAAGAGCCTGACGTAGTTGATCTCATATTCTTATACAGAAAATGAAGAGAGAGACAACTTGTAAAAGAGTTCAACAAGAAGTGCAGAGTCCTATACCTAGGGAAGAACAGCCCCAGGTACTGAAATACATTGGGGCCCACAGCTGGAAAGCAGCTCTGTAGAAAAGGGCCTGGGTGATCCTTATGTACACCATGAGTTAGCAATGTGCCCTTGCTGTTAAAAAGGCCAATGGTACTTTTTTGGCAGCATTAGGCAAAGTATGTCCAGCAGGACAAGGGAGGGGGTCCTTCCTCTCAATTCAGTGCTTGTGAGGTCATTCCTGGAGTGCTGTGTCCAGTTCTGGGACTCCCAAAACTGAGTACAAGAGAGACCTGGACATACTCGAGAGAGTCCATTGGAGAATCAACAATATGATTGGGGCCTGGAGCACCACTTCTGCTAGGAGTGGCTGAGAGATGGGACTGTTCAGCTTGGAGAAAAGGAGGCTCAGGGGGATCTCAATGTCCACAAATATGTGAAGGGAGTGTGCCCAAAGTGAAAGGCTTTGTCACTGGTGTCTATAGCCAGGACAAGAAGCAATGGGCACAAAATGGAAAACAAGAAGTTCCATCTAAACATCAAGAAGAACTTTTGTACTGTGTAAGAACATGATCTTGACCATCCTTCTCTGGGTGTCGCCACCTGAGCAGGAGTTGGGCCAGATCATCCCCAGAAGTCCCTTCCACCCTAAACTGTTGCATGATTCCATATGCCCACTGTGTGTGTGTACTGGGAATGGTGTCAACATCTGATCAAAATGCCATTACAGTGTTGGGATAACACAATCCAGCAGATCAGCTGTAGGTCTTTCAGTCATCCTTGCTCCTTCCTCCATCACTGTCAGTGATTTCTAAACCAAGGTATATTTCCTTTGAAGATTCCCCTGATAAAATTACTGATCACTTTTTTGTCTTACTTGGAAGATCCATTAAGCAGAGTCTGTAAGTAACTTGAAAATCTTAGGTATTATTCAGATGATAAAGCTCACAATTGATTCGTAACATAAGCTTTCTATTTTCTTTATTTTTTAATGTATAAGTCACATTAACTTTCATCCTCTGATCTTCCCTTCTGAGCTAATCCTCTGATCTTTCTTCTTTATTTTTAGGAGTTAAAACAAGATATTTCCAGTTTCCGTTTTGAAGTCCTGGGTTTGCTAAAAGGAAGCAAGCTTTCTAATTTGCAGACTCCGAAAATGAATAAAGATGCTGCCTCTCTGTCAGAAACTGAAGAAAAGAATGAGAGTGAAGGAAACAAGAAAGGAAAGAAAAAGGCATTCAGCCTTTTTGATATTACAACAATGATTCACCCACGATCAGCCACAATTGCCTCTGAAGCACATAACGTAAGCAATGGCTCAGCAATGTTGGTGTCAGAGTCCATTAAGGAGAAACAGAAGCGTGTGAATTTTGTAACAGACATAAAAAATTTTGGGTTATTTCACAGACGATCAAAAACAAACTCTGTGGAGCAGAGTACAAATAAAATATACACGGTTTCTGAAGAAGTTTCCCGTCAACAGGCAGAAGAACAGTGTGAGAAAAATGATGAACTGGAAGAAGGAGAACTGACCATGAACTGTGAAGTAAACACCCAAAGTCCTGATGAAAAGTGTATGATAGCTGAGTTGCAAAATAACAGCAACACTTCGGATTCACAGGATGAGGGAAGTATCTGTGCTTTAGAAACAGAGAAAATGGAGTTACAGAACTCAGAACCAGACACACCACAGGATCAGCTGGACAAAGAATCAGACATTAGCACTGACTGTGATGGGAAACAGGAAACCATTGAGCAGGGTGACTATGTGATAACCAGGTTGTGATGCTTACAAGAAGAAGCATTTACAAATATATATATTTTGCATAGTGCTTTTGTGGGGGGAATGTTTTAAGAACATATTAGCAAATGCAGAATTACACTTTATAGTACTCAACTGTGGCACATGATCTTGTAACACAGTAATCAAGAGAAAGATAATAAAGGGACCTTCTGTTTTGTAGCCTGCTTTAGCTTTCACAATTTGTTTTACATTTTTTAATAAATGGAAGCATCTTGTATTCTTGTACTGTTGCAATAACCCACTGAAACTTTTTAGCTATCTTTTTCAATTACAACAAAAGCAATTTCTGTCATATGATAGTCGACTCCTACGATAAATATTTTTCTATGCAAATAAAAAGTAGCTTAAGAGACTTGTAAGCCTTTATTTAACTTTGTAGGTTCTTAAAAATTCTGGACAACATAATAATCATAAGTGGTTCCTGTCAACATATGTCATGTCAATCTATTAGAATCATTTATTTAAATTGCTAGAAACATAATTTGCTTCAAAATCTATAAAGAAACAGAATATGAAGTATATTCTTTTATTTATTGAAGGAATATGAATAACTGTAAATTTTGAACAATCAGTCTATTTGATTATTTAATTACAGCTTCTCCCACTCAGGAAGAGAGTTATTACCTTCCTGATGCCACTGTTATAAATATATTTCACAGGATTTGAAGACTGTAAAAATGTATCTTATAGCAAAAGAAATATTTGTGGCTTGCTAAAATATAATGACGGATTACTCCCCAGGAATCCGTAATTACAACAGCTACTGCTTCTTCAACCATTTATTTTTCCAAATGTGGACAACCTATGCACTTTAATGTTCAGCTGCTTATTAGCTTTTGCCTTCACAATACATTTGTACTTGCTAAGAGAAAGATACTTCCGGAATAAAAAGGCATACAGTGATCCCCTGAGTACTTTGGAAAATATGGCAGTTTGCTGAGAAAGTTTCTTTGTCAACTTCAAACTTTGGGGGAACATGGTTGGAGGTTTTATAAAATTGCTTAGACATTTAAATGTATAAAGAAGACCTAATAGTATTTTTCTTAATTGATAAGTGACTTCTTGTCTTAGTCAAAACCAGTATTTTTAAAATTAAACCATCTGTTGCTTTTTAATTGGTGACTGGTGTCCTGCATTACTAAAAACTAAAATTTACAACTGAACTGAGAAGGACCACCCTTGAGCTCCCAACACCTTCCTTCTTCCATGGAGGCATCAGTACAACGCATCAGTGTGGCCATTTCATTCTTGACATCCCTGTCCCTACTTTAATGGATTTTGTAGTTCATTTTAGCCTGTGGTAAGATATCTGCAGGTGCATAGACTACACTTACATCCTATATCCCTAGAAATATAAAACATGCAGAAAACGACAACAAAGCAAATGGAATCCATGACATGTTAACTAACACCTTGTAGGATATGAGCTAAAGCCATACCATTCTAGACATAAACTGCCCTTGTAATGACCTGAGTTTTGAAAGTCCTCTCATTGATACACATTTGAGTGAGTTTTTCTGCTCTGCTTTACACACATGCTACTCTCTATGAGCTCACATATTGAGAGCTTCCTTCCTTTACATGCACCTGTGCCATGGCACCTAGAAGTGAATTCACTGAGCCAAAATGGAATAGTAAGAAAAAGGTTTGTATAGCTTTGCAACACTGTGTTCACACCACATTTGATTACTAAGTTATGGCTGATTTCCATCTTGACATCTTGACTGCTCTGTGGACCCTTTCTCCTTATTTCTCCCCTCGTCCATCTTTAGATTGTGAGCTCCTTGGGGGCAGGGCCAGAAGCTTTTCTGTTTGGAAAGCACCTGAATTATTACAAGCATAACAAGAAATAAATAATAATAATAATGATGTAATAACTTCATATCATTTTTACTAGGTCAACTCTTTTAGAGAGTTCTTTTTTCTATTAATGTCTGTGCTAAGAATGTCATAAAGTCAGTGTGTCACCATGTATCTTTTGTTATAATTTCCCTGTATCCCAGTTAATAGCTTTTCTCCATCACAGATTTCATAAAACATTCATAACATATTTTATAAAGGTCAGTACTGTCATTTGGGATTATACAAGTTTGCCACTCCAGAGATGCAGCTACACAGAGGTACTGGGTTGATTACTAATTTAGAAACTTTGCCTCCTTTCTTCTTTCTGCTCTGGCACCTTGTTGTCCTGCCCATTTAAGGTGGAATGATGGACTCAGCTGGTTGCCTCATCTTTTGCAACCCAGCACAACACAGCTAATGGTATTCATGACAAGCTCTGATCTTTTGCCACCTTTGACAAATAAAATAGCACTGTTAAGAGAAACCATAGCATAGGTTTCACTGTACATGATCTCCATCACAAAACATTAAAAATGCACTAGTTCCTGGTTCTTTGTTAACAACAAATAATGGTGACTATGCGAGTTTAGAAAAAAAAAGTATAGCAGGATCTCAGTATAGGAGATTTCTCCTAGTAGGAATATAGAGAGAAATAGTTTGAGTGCAATGGTATAAACTGGCAGCTGTAATTATGTAATTATGGCAGAATTTAAATTTATTAGTTGCTAAAGTGTGTCTACAATTTATGCTCTTTTCTGTCATTAAGAATTACTTGCTTCCAGTAGACAGAGGCTTTAAACATTTCCCTTTCTCATTACTTATGGTTTCTAACACCTCAGAATCCCAACTACACTATTCTCTCACTAGACAAATACAGAACAAATGAGCAGCTCTTCCTCCAATGAAGTCTTGACGCATTCGTTCCATTGTTTTCATTCCAGTCAAGATACTCCAGTCTGGGCATTTATAATTCCACCAGTATCATTATCAGAATAAGGTAACCTCCACAGATCTAAGAGCTTTCTTAAGAGAATCTTAAGAAAGCTATCTTAAGAGAATCCTTCAATGATAGAAAATATTTTTTCTTCCTGTGTGTGTGAATTTCCCAACAGAGCAGAAACATACAACAGTTAATGGGAAATATCAGCCATGAGCTGGGGTCTCACCATGCTGGAGCTCATCTAAGTCTTGGAGTAAATATAAGACAGCAGCAAAGAGAGAACAGATAGAATGATAGAATTGTTCGAGTTGGAAAGGACCCATAAAGGTCATCTAGTCCAACTCTCCTGTAATGAACAGGGACATGCTTGAGTCCAGGATTTGCAAAGGAACAGCTATACTGGTTTGAGCAGATGTCCACCTATTTCCAGGAGTCACTGTAAAGTGATATAGTTCTTCCTAAGAAATGATAAGCACAGGATGGGCAGGGTGCTTAGCACGATTCATGATACTGAATTGTGTAGCAAAAAATAGGCTTTTTTCCTTCTTTTTCTTTTACAACCAAATATTAGGTCTACCAAATAAAGTATACCTTAAATAACGTCTGCTCTATTTTTATGTGATTCTTCAGTGATTGGAATTCTGTTTAATCACAAATATGCACCAAATTCCGTGAAACTAGGTAAGAGCCTAAAACATGTCCAATTTTTAAATGGCAGTGTTGTTCTGTTTTTTTTGTTGTTGTTTTGGTTTCATTTGATTTATACTTTGCAAACATAAAGAAAGAAGGGAAAGAAGGGAAGGAAGGGAAGGAAGGAAGGAAAGAATTTGGAAGGAAGAAATTTGGAAGGAAGGAAGGAAGGAAGGAAGGGAAAGGGAAGGGAAAGGGAAAGGGAAAGGGAAAGGGAAAGGGAAAGGGAAAGGGAAAGGGAAGAA